>JANBTT010000118.1:0-47851 GCA_027578915.1 Coemansia sp. RSA 1200 | reverse complement strand
GTGTGCATCGCCGAATTGTCATGTCGCCTGTAGGGCACTATCTCAGCACGGTGCATAATGAGGAGGAGCTTGTGCTTACTGTTGCCGATGCAATGAAATGCCACAACACTATCCTTACAAAATGCCGACTTCTACACCGAGACATCTCGGTTAACAATATTCTGGTTGTCCGCGAATTCGAGGGCAGATCGGTGCGCCGGCCGGTGAAGGGGCTTTTGATCGACTACGACCATGCCATCTCTATCGACAAGGAGTTCAGTGGCTGCGCAACAAGATCGGGGACTCTCCCGTTTATGAGTATTCACAATCTGATGGGCCACGATTCGAAACGCACAGCTCTCGACGATTGGGAGTCGCTGCTATACCTTATTTGCTGGCAGGCCACCTTTGGCATCAACAATGCCGATCGTAAGAATGTCAAGGCCGATAAAGTAGTCGCAGAGGTATTAAAATGGCGGGACGGGGATATGGTGGATATTGCAAACGAGAAGCGTAAGCAAATGCACAGCCTTGATACATTCAAGTCGACAATTTTGGCGGGATTTCAAGACCAATATGTGCTGCTGAAAATGGTTGCAGTTGCACTTTACGAAGCCCTATTCCAACATAAGGGATGCGAGGGTGCCCTACTCCAATTACCCCAATTACTCCAATTAAAAAGGGCGGTTATGTCGCAAGGTTTCCGCAAGCATCTAGATGCCATAAAGCAGCCGAGTATTCGAAACGACCAGTCCATGCCCAATTCGCCTGCCAAGAGCAAGGGCGACCAGGCTTCCAGCAAACAGCCCGATTCAGATCCACTTGTGAACCGTAAATTGTGGGAGAACGCGATTATAGATGAATTGTTGAAGATAATTAAGGATGCATCGGTGCTAGCCGAGGAATTCCTAGGAGATACAACCGCCAAACAGCGCATCGTAGAAACATTTGTCCAGTAGGGATTTTTCTAGTTTAAACATTGTTAATGGAATCAGACCTATTGACAAGCTGCCGAACATAGGAGCTGTAGAAGCCTCAAAGAGAAATGTATTATGCGAAAATACGGGATGGTATTTAGACGACACGTATTTGTTGCCTAGAAATGTGCTCAACCTTGCCAAAAACCCAAACCACTTAATCAAAATATTAACTGGAATGCATGTAATAAAGTTCTTGCCGATATATGAGCTTGGAAAAGATCCCCAGGCCTAAAGTAAAGTTAACAATTTTTTATTGTGATGCTGCATTTCTGATTCCCATTTCATGTTTTTTCTCTTAGCAAGGCTTTTCATCTTGCTAAATTGTGATTTCATATTGTTACATAACTATTCATGTATGCTGCGTCTTGTTCTATGTCTCTTTTTTATTGACAGGTATATATCCCAGTTTTAACCACGGATTACTTTCTTTGTTTACAAGAAAACTCCCAGGAAAAAATTGAAAATTTTGAGAAAGTAAAAAATCCTTTCTTATCCTTTTTCATTTCTTTTCCATTTATCTGGTAGTAGAGTCTGCTGCCCTACAAACATCATAAATAAGGGACAACATCTAAACGCATATAATCACTTATAATACATCATGTAGTTTACAGGTTCAAACTGCATTCATAACATGCGTGGCGGAGCATTTGTTTTTGGCTTCTTTCCCCTCATTATTTCTATTCAAAGCTTCCTTGTTTCATTAGTAAACGCATGCAAGGATATCATCAGAATTTTAAAAAAGAATGGCAGAATATGTGGGTTATTAATTTATTTGTTTGTTCAAAATATCCTCGACTCCATTTACCTACTTGCTGAATGGCCATCCTCCCCAGTAGATTGGTCGTATATATAAAGAAAGAGGGAGCAAGGCTGGTTTCTTGGTTGATCATACTAGCTATTTTTTTTACACAATACTCTTTCTATATTTTTAATAGGCAAAAATGAGCTTCGAATTCACAGAAAAGGAAAAGCTGCGTGTAGCACTCAGCAGCCTAGTAGGCACGAAGCTAGACCCTATCGGATACACAGATCTAGCAACAATCCTCGTCTGCGCATCCGTGTATCTTGTACAACTAGCAGCCGTAGCATACGTGGTAATCAACCGCAAATACGCGCCCATACGCTCACTCAGCCCACTGTCCCTGGCTGTGATGTATGCTGGTAGCGTGGTATGGTTTGTAGGCGATGTATTTACTGACGATATGGCGCATCCGCGAGGAATCACAACAAACTGTATTGTCACAACCGTGTGGCTACGCATGGTGCTTGGTCAGAATGTAGTTTTCGGCGTTCTGCTGGTCCATGCAGTTCTAGCAGTGCTTCGGTACACCTTCTATATTGGCACGACGCACAATAGCCGTCGCCGTTGGATCCAATTCATGGCTATTGCTGCCTTTGCGGTCTACGATATCGCGCTTGCCATTGTCGCCACTTTGCAGCCAAAAGACCAAACCGTTAGGTTCGTTGATGTGCTCGATGTATGTGAATTCAAACAGGCATTCAAGGACATGGGCGTGGTGCTGGCCTGGCTTTTATGGGGCGCTTCGTTCCTCATCTCCGCGTTTGTTGCAAGCAAAGCCAGGTGCGCCCACAACGAGGGCCGCAACCTAGTGGCTGCTTGTATGGCGCTATCTGTGGCCCTGACATTCCACACAGTCGTTTACTACAAGAAACCAATGTACCCAGCCACGCTCGGTTGGCGAATTGCTGCCGTCTGCATCAACCAGGCCTCATGCATTGTCGCTTGGTGGATCATTGCTGGGCGTGCCATCTACGGCTGTCTTTTGTACCGCGACGTGTATCTGGCAGAGTGGGAAAACCACGACAACGACAACAACGACTCTGCGTACTCTACAGATGATAAGGCCTACTAATTCACACCATCTCCGGACAAACACTTTTCCCCGACGTTATGTGGTTGTTAGAATGAGCGCAACTTGGCAAGCATCGCCTGTGCCAAAGAGAAAAGCCCAGAAAGCGGAGTGTCAGACGATGATGGATCTTCCTGCTGCTGTTTTTGCTGTTGACTCTGTATCTTCGCAGCTAAAAGTTCCAGCGAATCGACAAGCACACCGATTCGGCGTTTCTGCTTCTGCTGAATATCAGAGGATCCAACCGCCAACGAAACCCACTCAGTCCACGTGCATTGGGCAACCTTGTGTGGCAAGCACCGACGCACATCGGCGCTGGCAGTGGAGGTGGCATCATCGCCATGATCATCGGCGCCCAAAGTCAGCAATGCAGTAGCTAGACGACACACAACATGGTCAGCCAAATCAACCACCGAAAGATCATCGCCATCGTTGTTGTTGCTGTTGCTATTGGAAGAGGATTCTCCACTGACAAGCCGAGCAAGCTTACTGGTACTCATAAACAACAGCGGACGAATCATACGAAGCGCTCTGTACGGTTTGCCAAGATCAGAAAGAACCGTCGCACGGGTACCGCTGGGCAGCATACTCGTGGATGCAGCGGCCATCAGCTGGCTGCAAGCAAACTCAAACTGCGTGGCATGGCCTGTCAAAAGTAGTTTGGTCTCCTCGGTGAGCGGGAATGTCAGACAGACAACTCTGGTGTAGGCGCACAGATACTTGGTGACCATCTCAACAACCCGCTGGCGGCAGGCCGCGATGCGCATTGGTTCGAGTACCTGCGCCTGAAGCCACTGCGAGGTAATATCAAACAGATCAAGCGACGGCATCGACGATGGAGTGTCCGCAGTTGTTCCTGCCTGGTAGATGGCCTCGGTGATCGCACGGTCGGCAGTATCCAGCAGACTCGTAGAATGCTTATCAACAAGAGCACCCAATGCTCCTCCATCGACTGCAACAAGCCCACGAGCACCGAATTCCTCAATGCCCACACGAAGGGCCTCGGCAGCATTAAGTAGCCCGACCAGCGACTTGGTCAGCGGATGCGGCGGCACGCCAGACGGATTCAGCACGCTTGGATTGACAGTTACAGCCGCAATCTTTGTCTCCGTGACACTTGCAAATGTGCGTGCAGCAGAAGATGCAGCTTCAGCAACAGCCGACAATAACCGGGCATCTGATTTAGCCATCTCCAGCTCAGTCGACATGCTACGCACAACGCCAGCAACAAGCTTACGGTTAGGCACCACGCTAACTGCAGTAAACAGTTCGGACTCTGCTGCGCCCATTCTACTTCTCCGTTCCTGAGCATCCACCAGCCCTGGAGGCGGCGGCGGCGGGTAGCATCGTGTCACGGCGTCCTCGATACGCGAGGCGGCGCGGGACACGTATTCGGCCTCAAAGGTTCCAAGTAGCGTGTCCCACAGCAGCGGCATTTCAATCGGCTGCAGTTGCTCCAGCTTTGGCACAAACAGCTGCACGACGCGCGGGTAGCTGTTGGTCAGCATCTGGCGAATCACCGACGACTCTGCGCAGGCGCTGTCAATCTCCGTGCGCATAAGGGCCAGAGCCTCGCGCCACCAGAAGGCGACAGGCCGAGTGCTACTGATGCTGCTGCTGCTGTTATTGCTGCCGAGCTCTTGGGCCACAAGATCCGAAAACGACGGCATTGCACCGCCGTTGCCACCAGCGGCAGAAGAGGTGCTGGTTGAATCCACGGCCAGCGTGGACGAAAAGCTGCTGACATCAAAGCGAGGCAGAACATCGCGCTTGCGCGCCAACACGCGCTCCAGCACCCGCAGCTCAAGGCCACGGGAGAGCAGATCGTCAGCCAGCGCTTCGATTCTGCCAAGCACAACGCCGGTGATGCCAACCATATCGCTCCCATCAATACTCTTGGCGCGCGCATTGTGGTCGCGCACAAACGCACTAATATCTTTCGGATCGAGTCGGCCACGCACAGCCGACTCCCAATCGGTCACGTACCGTCTGACACGCGCAGAAACGGCGATGGCCAGCGTTCCCAGATTAAACAGGATCTGTAGCCCGCTGGCAATGTCGCCCTGGTTGCGGTGCCGGATCCCGGTGTCGAGCATCTGCTCGGCCTGAACTATAGTGCGCTCGCGTCTGGGCCGCACAACGGTCTCCAGTCCCTGGTCAACAATGCGGATCCCGCAGAGATCGCCGCCGGTAACGGCGCGCTCAATGTCCAACAGTGTCAGGGCGCCCAGAGCAAAGTCTGGAGCCACCATCGCTTCTTTATCCTCACCCGAATCCAACGGAATCTGGGTCTGCAGTCTGCGCACAAGCTGGATGAACCTGGCAGTTGCGCGCACATGCCGCATAGCATCGTGCAGGTTGGATGCCTGGCTCCCATACACCACGGACTGCTGGTAAGGTACGCGGATCTTAGTGCGCAGCGAGTGCATGTGCGTTTTGATCTCGCGCACCTTGTCCTCCACTTGCGCAAGCGATGCATCCAGCGCCTTGACGCCCACGACCTGTCTCAGCAGATCTGCGTGGGATGCAATAACTGTTTGCTGAAGAATGTCGTCCAGCGCGTCGGCGCGTTTGGCCAGAGCGTCCATTGCGCGGGCCATGTGGTCGGTGTTGGCATTTGAATTGGAATTGGAATCGGAGTTGGTTGTGGTGTCATTGTTGCCACTCGCTACTCGCCGCGCGTGCTGGAGCGGGTCAAAGTCGGCGGCCATGACATCGGCATAGTCGGCGCCAGACAAAACAGAGTCCATCTCGCTTCTGAATTCTAGGGTGTTGGAGAAGGGGGATATAGAAGCACAACAGGCGAATGAATTAGAATAAGTAAGGGAAACACGCGAAAGGCCGCTGGTACAAATGCAAGAGAAAGGAACAAAAAAAGCAAAACAAAAAGCAAAAAAGAACATGAGGAAGACCCCTTCATAAGCGGTATCATGTCTTGATCTGTGGCTACAGTGTCTTGTCATCGATTCGGGCAAGACCGCGACACAGCCAGAGCGCAAACGCGTCATGCGGATGCAGATGCTCCCACAGCGCGCGAAAGGACCACGGATTGGAGTACCTGATGTTCTCAGCTGCCTCGTGCTCGAACTTGTAGCGCCAGTAGCCGTAGCGCACCAGCCGCCGGAGCTCGTCAGCGTCAGCGTCAGAGCCAGTGGTGATGGCGGCCATGAACCACTGCCGCTGGCGGATCAGATTACGGCGGTGGGCCACGCGCAATGCCGGATCACGCGGCTCCCATCGCGGCGCATCGTCAAAGACGAAGGGGGGCGGCTGTGCCAACGACTGCAGCGGCCGCACGCAGCTGTATGTCCAGTCAACAACGGCAGCCAAACGGAGCGAGTCTGGATCAAAGACAAAGTGGTGCAAGTCAAGCGACTCTGGCATCAATACAAACGGACCGCGGTTGTACTTGCGCTCAACGAAGCGGTGTGCGTTAGCGCGGTACGTGGTAACCTCAATTCGACTCATTTCATCAACCACGATGGTGTCGCCGGATCTAGCCATTCTGTCGAGCGCTGCACCAGACGCGCGGACCAGCGCATCGAGATACTTGTGCGTTGACTCAAATGGCCCGCCAACAGCCGAGGCAGCAGCAGCAGAAGACCCCTCGTATCCGCGCTCTGCGTCGCGCGCACACAGCAGAGGGCCCACCACGGCTGACTCGCTATCGTTGCTCTCCGCCGGCACCAGCGACCCGATACGCGGCAGACGCAGACGACTAAGCTGCACCACAACATCGGCAATCTGCGCCAACACACGCCGCTTCTGCCTTGCGCCCAGTTTAAACCACAGGGCGCCCAGCGGCGTGCCGCGCGGCTGCGTTATCACGGCATACGGCACGCCGGCAGAGTTGGCCGCCGACAAATCGTGCGCAACCACCCGCGGTACCGCCAAACGGCAGCTACTCCGCGCCAGGTACTCCAGCGTAGCAATCTCGCTTGCAAACACATGTGGCGGCACCGTGGGTTTTGGCACCTGCACCAGCACTTGCATCTGCGTGTGCTTCTCCGCCTCCATCGCATACACAAGCATGTGGTCGGTCTCCGAGCGCCGCCCAATGCGCAGGCCGGCAAACGGGGGCTGCTCGTTCTCCTCTTCCGCGTTGCTGGAATTGCTTTCTGGGGATGCCTCTTTTGTGAGTGCTGTCTGTGCAGCGTCTACCAGGGCATCGGTCTCGATCCAGCCCTCGTAGGCAGCCAGTCTCCGGGCATCCAGCTCGTAGTCATCATCATCACATTCCTTCCGCCGATTCCGTGCAGAAGCAGCAGTGTCCCACGCACTGTCGGGAACGGCATCCGCATAGTCACTGTCGGCTTCCACCGATGAGTCCACTAGAGCAACATCAAGGTCGCCGTAATCGACGCCCGCCAGCCCCTCGTAATGCGGCAACTTGCTGCACAGAAACGCGGCCATTGCATTATCATCGTCATCGTCATCATCGTAGTCGCCATTGTTGGCGGCAGTGCTGTCCAGCAGCAAGGGCGAGCGTATCAGGGTGGGCGACAGCGGAGAAGGCAGCGTTGCCAGAGCCAGAGCTGGAACTGGAGCCAGATCTGGTTTTGCTATTGCTGTGGTTTTCTGGAGCTGCGTGGCACTGTTCATAAGACTGCGGATGCTCTGGTCGATCGTTGACAGCGCATCGAGATAATCGGCCGTCGTGGGGCCTGCACTGTGATTCATACTGTCGCTGGGTATTTGCTGAAGAGACAAAAGAATGGTAGAAACTAAGCAGCGTCAAAAAACAACTATTAGTACTTGCAATACCGGCTGAAAGGAAAAAGAAATAAAAAACTGGGCGGGAGGGGAGAGGAAAAGCAGTGGCTGCGAATCCTTGTCTTTTTCATTATCCCGTTGGCCTTCGTTCATTAATATGCATGGATGAAGAAAAGACAAAACGGAAGGGGATTTACGCGATCCGGCCGAAGTAGTCCAGGGACTCGGGCACGGCAACCGAGTATCCCAACGCAGCCATAGCGCGGTCGTTCCAGAACTTGGTCAGATGGCGCTGTCCGGAATCAGCCAGCACGGTGACGATGGTGTGGCCGGGCCCCAGTCTGCGCGCAATCTCCAGCGTGGCCACGCAGTTGACAGCGGCGGAGCTGCCAACGAAAAGCCCGTCGGCATCCATAAGCCAGCGCGACATGCTGACGGCGTCGGCGTCGCTGACAGTGACTGCGCCATCCAGCAGACACCGGTTGGAGCCGGAGCGCCCGAAAAGCCGCGCAAAGTTGCGCGTCAGCCGGTTCAGGCCAATTCCTTCGACCAGCGAATCGACCTGGTGTCTGCGTCGCGAACCCTCGCGCTCGGTGTGGGCAAACATAATGCCGTGGTTGACCTTATTGGCAAGCCCCGAGCCCTGCGGATCAGCAAGGAAGCAGCGTATGCCGGGAACTCTCGGCTTCAGAAACAGCGTCACGCCGGCAAGCGTGCCGCCGGTTCCGGCGCCATGCACAAACGCATCGATGGTCCCGCCGGTCTGGCGCAGAAGCTCCGGCCCCGTTGTGAAGAAGTGCGTCTCGAAATTCAGCGGGTTCTCAAACTGGTCAACAAAGAACCCACGACGGCGGCGCCTGCTGCTACTACTGCCAACAACCTGGCCATCCGTGGCATCGTTCTGGCCAAACTCCTCCGCCCTTCGCCGCGCAACATTGACAAAATTATTCGTATCAACGATGGAGCACGGCGGGACCCGCTCCACCCGCGCACCGTGCCGTTCAAGCAGCTCGGACTTCTCAATCGCCTGGTCGCTGGGCATCACGATATGGCACGCGTACCCCTTTGCGCGCGCAACCATTGCCAGCGAGATCCCCGTGGATCCCGAGGTGCCTTCGAAGATACAGCTCCCCGTATGCGGTTCCAGCTCCCCGCTCAGTTCCGCCCGCTCCACCAGAAACAGCGCAATCCGGTCCTTTGAGCTGCCGCCGGGGTTCAGGAACTCGCACTTCCCAAGCACCGTGCATCCCGTCGCCTCGCTCAGGCTGTTGATACGCATCAGTGGTGTGTTTCCTATCAGTCCCGCCACTCCCTCCTTGATCTCCGCCATTTGCGCTTGGCACTTACCGTCCTTGCCTTTGTCTCGTCGTGCAGCCGGTTGTACTAGTAGTCGGTATCCAACCGTTGCTGCTGCCAATGTCGCCACTGCACATAGACTCAGCTGTCTCCAGCTGCTGCTGTCCATTGTCTTGGTGGCAAAGCAAATTCACGGCAACAACAGCAAAAAGAAAAAACAGTAAAGCCCAGTAAAAAAACTACAACCTCTTTTCTATTTTTACCCGAGTGCCGGTTGCATCCATTTATGTGACTGTACTGCAAGAGAACGAAGAAACAAACAAACTAGCAACCACGCAAATGGGGTAGTAGATGGCAGCAGCTCTGGTTTGTATTAATCCGCATCACACAAAAGGAGAAGAAAAAAATAGCCACGGCTTATGGGTCACAAGAATCTGACTGGGACCGGAGGGGGGGGGAAGCTGGGACCAGACCGAGTCCTCAATTAGACTCCGCCAGCCCTGCATATCACCCTTGCATCTCAGCGTCTTCATCCTCATCGCCACCGTCCTGCTCAACCTTCTTGGCAATAGCCCTGAGAAACGCCTCAACGCTGTTGCTGGCCTGCGGATCGAGGCCGAGCTGACTAACCAGGGGCGCCATCTGCCCGGACTCAAGCACATACGTCAGAGCATCGAGCGCCTGGCGGAACTGCGGGCTCCGCACGGTCTGGTCCAGAGACTCGCGGGTCTGTGGCATCGAGTCCGGCAGCGTGGGGAACAACGTGGCGCGCAGCTTCTCGTCGTTGAGCACCGAGACAAGGTTATCGGGCGTCAGCACATCGCCCAGCCGTAGCTGTCCGGCAGAAGAAGAAGAAGACGATGGCTGTGGTGTGCCGCGACTCCTTGTCTGCATACGTGTTCTGCCTCCGGTCCCCTGTGTGCGCATCAGCAAGAGGTCGCGCAGACTATCGAGATCGCTGCTGCTGAATGGCGTGACAACGTCGGCGCCCGGCGACCGAGTCGCCATGCTGCGCATGCTGCTTCCGGGAACCCCGCCCACCTGTGCCGATGACAGCGAGCCTCCACTGAGTGCTGGCGACTCGCGTGCCAGCGCCGACTGCTCCCGCTGGTGGCTCAGCGCCTCGGCCTCGCGGGAGGACACTCTGCGTCTCAGCAACTGCGACCTCTCGGTATCGTTATCATTGTCGTTGGCATCCATCTCCTCCACCACCTCGTCTTCATCCTCCTCCTCCTCTTCTTCTTCCTCGTCTTCCTCCTCCTCGTCCTCATCCTCGTCCTCGACCTCCTCCTCATCGCCGTTCAGAGCTAAATTCATCTCGCGCACATCCGCCTCGTCCCTTGATGCATCGGCGCCCTGCATCCACATAAACAGCCGTTTATCCGAGGTCTGGAACCTGAGCACATACACGCGACCACTCGACTGCTTCACGCGTTCCAAACGGACGTCTCCGGGAAACACGATCAGCTCCTCAACCTCCGCTGCTCCACCACTACCGCCAGCCGGTTTCTTCTCCTTCCACACAAACCGAAGCAGCCCATCCTCCTCCTCCTTCTTCACATAGCACACGCCGCGACGATTATCAGGCAGCACCCAATTCGTGTCTCCATCCCGGTACATTCTTCCTGCCCTGAATTCCGCAAGCGACCCGGCTACCAGCTTGCGTTGATGGCCGCCCGAGCCGCCGCCACCACCGCCACCACTGTTGCGCGAATGATGAGAAAACAAGGGAGTAGTCATCTTTTTTTATATATTTTGAGAGTTGATGGTAAAAGAGAGTGTGGATTAGTGGAATAAGAGTATAGTAGGCGATTAGAAATCAAGACACAGAGAGAGAGATAGATTGTGCTATTGCGTGTGGTTTTCCTGAGCAGAAGAGAAATAAGAATGAAAATGGACGGAGGCTTGTTCTGTGTAAAGGCGGAGAAGTGGAAATTGGCGGGGACTGGGGGGAGAGCCCATCCATCCATCTACCACGTGTTTTCGTTATTTCCTAATTAGTACAGCCACACAATCAACCGCACAATCAGATCAGCAGCGACCTTTTGATGATGATACATAGCAACATGCCTGGTTTCAGTTTGAACCAGGCGGAGCCAGTCAACCAGACAAGTTGACCATTGCCCTATCTTCTTTTCAAAACGTTGCTTTACAGTCTTTCCGAGAACACATTTTCAACGCAGGCGGTCCAAACTGCCATCACTGCGTCTCCTTTTCATAAACCTTTTGTTTATTAGTATGATTCCAATCGGCAAAAAGCTGGGGCTCTGGATGTAGACTCAGCATACCCGATTGATAATAAATCAAATTTTTTGAAAAAAAAAAAAGATACATAGCAACATGAAAAAAAAATAACCATATAAATAACAAGACCATGATGTGGGGATGTAAACGGATGAATAAAAAGTGAAATGGGATAGGGTTAGTGATGTGGGAAACATGTGGTAGTTCATGTATTGATGCATGCATGTGAAGCAGCAGAAAAAAGGGGGCTGGATGAAATAAAGGGGAGGACTTTTGCAGTTCTATACTTTAGTCAGACTGATGGTGGTTCTGATGATAAAATTGTTGCTGTTTTCCTTTTCCATCACATATCATCATTGTTTTTTATATACCACTTTCCCATCTACCACTACTACTACTATATATGTAAGCTTGTAGAGCGAGAACAAAATGCGTCAGCTGACACTGGTTCTGACCAACGTTTCCATCACAAACAAAAGGACAAAATAGGAAGAAGAAAAAAGCACGACATGCCTCGAATTAAAAAATATAATCATTTTTATTTCCTAATTATCCTTGTTTACTTTTTTTTGCCATCCGGTTTGTTGTTGTCGTTTTTGTTATTGGCCAAATCCGGTAATATTAAATTGCCTGGCGCATTATCATACTTATTATTGCTCCCAGATATCGGCGGCAAGGTTACGGCGACCGGGAGGCCCACATTCGCTATCAGCCGCTCGCAGCAGTGGATTTTTCTTTTCTGGCGCAGCAGCAGCAGCAGCAGCATTCAATACATCAAAATACAGAGGCAGCAGAGAGCAAGAGGGCTCATTGTCACCCAGAACCACCAACAATACACATGCAGACGGGACAATCGGCGACGAGGATGGAAGGCGGAAGCAGGAGGAGCAGGATGAAGAAAAAAAAGAAAAGAAGCATGAGGAAAAAAAAAAAGAGAAGGTGCTGCTGATGCTTCTGTTGCTGCAACCAGCTGCTTGTTGCGATGGCGCAGCGCCGCCTAATTCCAACGGCGGAATACACAATGGTGGCGGAGGCAAAAAGATAAAAAAAACGGCAGCTGCCTAAACCAAACACAAAAACCCCCCAAAGGCAGCATCAGCATCAAGCGGGTCATCTGGTCGCCTGTCTTGTTTTGCTTGCACAAAGAACCACCAACGTCGAACATTTCATATTGCAAGAAATAAAGCCATTCATTTTGATATTTTTTTTGTTGTTCCTCCTTCCTTTTTATTTCACACTCCCCCTTTCCTTGCTCTTCTACATCCACACCCATCTTTTTTTCTGTTGTTGTTTATTTATTTCCATTTTGTTAGTTGACAATGTCCCTCCAGTCTCATCCGCTCTGTTTCCATGTCTGCTAATACTTCTTGTTACCATGTGCGATAACCATCATCACCAGTCTGAGCAAAATACCCGCCAGCACCCCAACTACCACTATCAACCACAACAGCAACCACAACATATGCAGCAGATGCAGCGTGCCAGCTGGCCACGCCATCGCTCTCTGCCACCAAACCACCCGGTGCTTGTGTCAATGGCAAAGCGTCGCAGCATATTCTACCGCCATCCAAGGCCGGCACAACCGCCCGAGGACGCTGACATTGATGTCTGCAGCTGTCCGAATCTCCACACGCACGATACGGGATACGATCCGGGCTCCGATACAAGCGGCGACGACGAGAATGAAGGAGACGCCGAGTACGAGGCACAGCTTGCCAGAAGGGAATCGCAGCTGCGGTTTGCGCTGTGCCAGGCGCTGCCGTTCTGGGGCTGCTATTTTGCACCAGACACGCAGTCGTTTATTGAGACCGCTGCGCCGCCACACATCGAAATCCCAACCACCGTAAAGGAGGCGTCAATGGTCTTTGATATCGGGCCCGGCGAGTACTTCCCGCCAACGCTGGAGATCGTAGCAAGTATTGTCGAGTACCTTAACATTATTTACAAAATCGATACTTGCTCGGCGGTGGTGCCCATGGGACGACGGCTGCCTGACTTGAATGTCTTTATATGGCAACTGATGGATGGCACCATGACCGATATGTGGACCGCAATTGCCTGTGTTATCCTTTTGCAGCGCGTCTGCCGCGTCAAGCCCAGCTGCGATGACGCGCCCTACGAGGCCGCGCACTCGTTGTTTCTTGGCGTGTTTATGCTGGCGACAACCATCTGCGTGTGCACTAACACGCCCGAGGTATTCGAGCCCGGCAGCATTGCGCGGATCCTCGATTCCTGGTGGTACGAGAAACGAGATCTCGTGCGCATCAAGCACGAGACCCTGGTGCTCCTGGATTACAATATCTGGATCACCAGAGCAGATATCATGGCACACGGCAGAAACAACATGTTTGACGTGTACCGCGTCAAGTCGGCGTATTCGTTCTTTGAGCGTCGCCAGGCAGAGCGTCTGCGACTTGCGGAGGAGGAGCAGCGTCGCGCCGACCAGCGCAGGGATCTCCTGGCGAGTCTCGAGAAATTCATGTACCGCACTCCGCACGATTCGCTTGGTTCCTGGAACCAAGAAACTATGTACTGCACGGAGACCCGGTTCCTGTTCCGCCATCTCCCGTGGTTCCCCGGCATCATCAACCCGATGAACGTCACTGCTCGTTCTGAAAACCTCAAAAAATATACCTGGAAAACCCCTCACTACAGGCCTACTTTTAGTCCACTGTTGCCTCCGACGCGTACTCGCGTTTCCAGCTCCACTCAGTGAAAAAAAAAAACAAACCAAAAACAAAACATTTCAAACATTGCCAGCAAAAAAAGCTATTCTTCTAGTTTGTGGTCCTGGGCTGTATTATTAATAATCGGGAGTTTTTTTTCTTTACTGCACGCATTCAAATAATATTAACAAGAAAAAATAAACAAACAAACAAGCAGACAAATAAGGTCGGTTTCTATTGTTCTCCGTGTCCAAGGTCTTTCTGGATACAAAATGCAAACATTTTCCTTTTGCATTTTTGTACCAGTGGCAATATCTGTGAAATGTCAAGGAAAATGAAATTTAGAGTGGTTTGCTTTATCAAATGCCAAGACATCTTTTTATGATAAACCACATGCTGCATGAAAAGAATTACCGCTCACGCAAATACCAGTAAATTTGTTTCTTTGCTATTAAGCAAATAAAATACAAAGTTCGCAAAGACATAAGAACTGTCTTTGCTTAAAAAGAACCCCAATAAAACAAAAAAGGAAAGCAATCGACAAGTATTAACTAGCGCATGTCACAAGGAATAGAACAAATACTTTTAAACACATCCAAAAAAAGAGCTAAAAATCTCCGATAAAATTTCTCTCCTGGTTTTGTTTTCCCACACTAGCATTTTTCATAATCTTTCATTAATAATTGACTAGACATCGCCACTAATTCATGGTTGGTTATTTATTGATAAAACAGGGAGGCATCCGGCTTCCATTGCCCCTGCCTCGGACGACAAGACTGGCAGTCATATTCTGCATACTAATGTGCGTATTCTTGGTCGTGATGCTATATAGCAGCAGAAGCAGCAATGTTGATATGCATTATGCCAATGGCAACAGAGAACCATCGCCATTCGCAACTGGCACTCACAACAATAGTAATGGCAATTATGTGTACCCGAGCAGCAGAGCACGGATAACCCTTCAATCGAAATTCGGCGGAATGCACGTGCTGTCGCGCGCAAGGGAACTGAATAGCCTGGAATCGACCCACACCCCACGCGACAACCTCACAACCACCGTATTCATGCTGTACAGCGAAATCAGCAGCCCGCTCCACGACCTGTTCACCTTGCACAAAAGAGCCACAAAGTACTGCGACGCAGACACTAAGGTGGCCGGGGTATGCGATGTGCGGTTACCCAGAAGCTACACATACGCTGAACTGTCGCTCAAATTACTTGATTCCCTCGACATCATGTGCAGGGAGCCGCTCAAGACCGACTATTATGTCAAGATTGACGATGATCTGATAATGTCAGAATCGATGCTGGATAGAATGATCAGAAAAATGGCAACCACCGACTGCCAGGTGGCTGGGTCAATAGCGCTGGACTATGCGTTCTACTGGCCAGAAGGGCAAATATACATATTCACACGGTGCATCCTTGAGACAGCATGCAAAAACATGCCCTACATAGCTGATGTGTATCCCAACGAAGACATTACATTTGGGCTTTTGCTCAATTCTACAGACACCAGTATGTTTTGCGATAATATGTGGCCGAGAAACCACTGGCATAAGCATTACAGCGACAGCAGGGTAGAGATAAACTACACCCGTCGTCGCCGACAATAAACAATGCTGCCGCCATTGTTGTTGTTGTTCATTTGCCAAACAAAAGTAATTAGGCGTGGTAGCATTATAATCCAAAATCGCTTGGCGTGTCCGAATCGTCGTTTGCCGGAGACGAAGGCAACATTTGCTGTTGTTGCTGTTGTTGGATGTCGGGCTTCATCGGCACAAGGTCATCGGTGGCAGCCTTTTCCTTTGAGAAGCGCGCCCACAGAGCCTCGCCATCAGAGTCCGAGGATTCTTCTTCGTCATCCTCCTCGCCAACGTCGGGCAGTTCGCCATCCTCAGGCAGCTCTCCATCCTCCTCGGCAATAGCAGCAGAAACAACGGGAGTAGCAGCAGTAGGCGGGCGAGACACAGTAGGCACAGCAGCAGCAGCAGCAGCAGCAGCAGCAGCAGCAGCAGCACTGTTGTTTGCACCAGACTTGCGGCGGCGCGCAGCATTGGTGCTTCCTTTCTTGCGCCCTCTCCTCTCGACACGCACATCGCCGTTAGGGTTGATTCGTGTCCGCACAACGCCAGCATCTTCAATCCACTCGCCAGACTCGCTGATGCGCGTGTTGCCGGCGCCCATGCCAGCGGCAGAAACGGCGGCGGCCGATGCAGCAGAAGCAGCAGCCGCAGAAGCAGAGGAGGAGGAAGCGGGAGTTGGAGCTGCAGCTGCAGAAGAAGTCACGGCGGCAGCGCCATCGTGGTAGTCAAGCACAGTCTTGACATAGAAGGCCATATAAGCGGTTCCCTTGGCGGGCCGCCCAGCCCTCACACGAGCCTCCTGCGCCAACCCAACAACATCGGCAACATCCGCAGGCGTAACCTTTGCATCGTCAAACAGAAACCAGCGACCACGATGGCGCGCATAGGCAATATAATGGCCCGTATCAAGCTTGCCAATATGATGCACGACGGCAAACAGCGAGTACTGACATGCCGGGTTGGAGTGCGTGGCATCGGTGCGCCGTTTGCCCAGCGATGTGCTGCCGCCCGGACCATCGAGCACCGGAACCGGTGCATCGCGCGGAAGCGTCGAATCGGCTGCGTGTACTGAGATACCATCAACTGTGCGCGGAAGCGCATTGCCTGTGCTGGTGGCTGCACATCCAGCGCTGGCTCGCAGACCGGCTACAGCCTGACTGTGGGCTGCCAAAGCTGCTGCCGTGTACGGTGTCATATCAAGACGCAGCGGGAGACGCACATACGCATCGACCTTTGAGCTCCGAACTCCGCTTCCAGTGCTGCTGCTGCCGTTGCCACCACCATTAGTGCTGCCATTTCCGACGCTGCCATGGTGCTCGAATCGCTTGAGATGGAACGTCAGAACCGGCGGCAGCTCCTTGACGCAGAGCTGCTTTGTTGCTGGTCCAGTCGCCGAGCCGCAGCGCCCGCACACGTAGGCGCCCGCCGCCAGCGTCTCGCCGCGGATGTAGTGCGCCAGACAATCGTGCAGCGAGATAACCGGATGCGTGCCGGCGCCCAACGACGTCTGCGCCGGTGTGCGATGGTGGCGGCGCGCCTGCAGCCAAGCATTCAAAGCAGCATCGGCGCCGCGCGCGCCCAATGCGTGGTGCAGCTGCTGGCCTGCGGATGCTGGCGACGTCGGGATGTCTAACGCAATGTCAAGCATCGGGTCGTGCGCAAGTGTTGTGGATCCGCAGCGCGCGCAAGTAACGGCGCTCTGCAATACGCCAGCAAACGCTTGGTGCACCAGGCAGGCGCATGGCGCGCGCGGTGTGTGCGGCGCACTGCTGTTGGCAGCAAGCGCGGCATGCAGCGCATCGAGCACAGCCATAAGACACTCGTGCGCATCGTGCTGGCCGTATCCAGCCAAGTCGCCACGCAGCAGCCAGAGCGCGCGCAGCAGCCGCACCGGCGCAAACGGCGGCGCCGGAAATGCATGAAGCGCCTGGACTGCAGTACTGACTTCGCACGCCATGCATTCGGTGGATCCGCACTGCTGCGGGTGGTGCGCATCGCTCAGCACCCATCCGCGCACCAGCGGATTGTGCGTCAGCGCCTGCATCACCACGTTGAGATAGCATGTCGCGCCCAGGTTATGGAGACCGCGGATCCCGGCGCACATGCGTGCCGTTCCATGTTCGCGCACATACCGCGTCTGTATGGGCGTCAAGTCGGTGCCGGGCGACACGATGCGCGGACGCTTAGCGTCGGGCTCCGCTGCATCGCACAGCGCCGCATGCCACCGAATCTGCGCTGCCAGCAGCGGACCGCCAACGGTTGCGTCGCCCACGTAGTCGTTGCACGAGCTGCAGAATATCTGCAGATGCGCCATATCCAGCGCAAACCCGTGGCCCGTGCGCTGCAAGTGGTCCAGGATATGACCAGTGCGTCCTCCTCCTTTTCCGTGCTGCCAGCATCCGTAGAAATCACATCCGAGGCATGCGTGCAGGCGGTCTGCTGGCGTCCCGCACTTGAAGCACGCCGCCGACGGCATCTCGTCCACAAGACGCTTACGACTGCGATCGCCATCGCCTCCCGCTCCCGCAGCCGGCGTTGCCTCGCGCCCTCCTCCTTCGCCTGCTGTTGCCGCATTAGTGCTTGCCGACGCTGCCCCACCACGCCGACCCTGTAGTAGCGCCTGACGGTGTCTGCAGACGTTTGCGTACGGCACCAGCACCTTGAGTCTGTCGGTGATCACTTTGGCCTTGCTTCCCATGTGCGTGCAGGCGCTGGCTGTGTTGCTTCCATTTCCGCCGGTGTTTGTAGCTGAGCCTCCGCGAGGGCCACGCATTCTGCTACCGCCAGGAGATTGCTGTTGTAGCAGTGTGGAGGGGACTGGCGATTCAGAGGATGCCACTGATGCCATTTCTTTTAGCGTTTTGTGATGTACAAAGTCAAAGGAAAATGGGTTAAATAATAATGGTAGCAGAGACAATTAAATAAATAGAGTATGAGTAAATAATTATAATAAAATAAAATAAGTGAAAGAGGGCAAAAAGTAATGAGTGTAGAGCACAAAGAGAGCACAAAGTAGGAAAATCATCCCGCATAAAGCCAGCATTAACTGAAGCCTAAATTAATATCAACAACAAAATAGTGGTGGTGCTATTCTATGATCAGATCTGGATTCAGAACATGATCAAACTACGAAAAGTTATTTGCTTCATCTGGCGAAAATGGCTTTTGCTATGCTTTACAGTCTTTCCGAGAACACATTTTCAACGCAGGCGGTCCAAACTGCCATCACTGCGTCTCCTTTTCATAAACCTTTTGTTTATTAGTATGATTCCAATCGGCAAAAAGCTGGGGCTCTGGATGTAGACTCAGCATACCCGATTGATAATAAATCAAATTTTTTTGAAAAAAAAAAAAAAGAAAATGGCTTTTGCTGCTTCTTTGGCGTTGGATGCCTGGATCGCTCCAGAATGGTGCCATTAGCATAAATACTCTCAAGGAAAATACTTGTATTTTGTCATAAACATTGGTCAGGAACCAAGTAAGACCGTTCGGTGCCAAGTTTTCTAGGAAATAGTCGCCTCAACGCTAATGCTTTTGCAACATGTAGTATTCTTGATTCCGCTCCACAGTGGGATAGAATCCCCCTTTTCTCCTCACACCACCTTTTTTTTTTTACCATTTTCCCCCCCTGTTTCCCAGTCACGCAAGCGGAAAATGCTTGCTTAGAGTAAAAGGTATAAAACAGGTCATGACTGGGTTGCCTGATTGGCTGCAGCCTTGCAACAAACATGATTATTGGGACCTGTTTTTTTTCATCTTTATTTTGTCATCACTAACGGAGAAAAAAATATATATTATGCTTGCCAATGCATTATTTTGCAACAACATCAAGCGTGTCATTTTTTTCTTCTATTTTTCAAGTTTGTTTTTCTTTCTACAAAAGCCTCTCGTTTTTTATCTTACTATTATATCATCTATTTTGCTCTTTATTCACTATTGTATTTCACAACCCATCCTCTCAATTATTATTTCTCCGATAATAAGCAGCAAACAGCTATCAACAGACCCTGTTTTTATTTTCTTTCTTTCTTGTCTCATGCTTTCGTCGGCACGCACGTTTTCCAAGCAGGTGCTCAACCACCGTTCGCAGATACAGCAGCAGACCAAATCGCAGCTTCGCAACCAGCACAACGGACCACGCGCAAAGGACCAGCAGCAGCAACAGCAGCAGCAGCAGAGCAACAGCTCGAGCACTGGCAGCTCTAACAGACACGACGATGATGTCGGCGGAAGCAGCAGCAGGCAGGTTGTGCTTGAGAAGATGCGGCTGGAAAACAGGGAGCGCAAGAAGCGTTGGCGCGAAGTCAACGAGGAACGCAATAAGGACAACGACTTACGCTGCCGCGTAAACAAGCGGGCTAACCAGTTGTATGGCGCAAAGGCGTCGGATGACAAGGAGAAGTGGATAGGCGAGGAGTTTGTGCGGCGCCAGCAGCGTCGGCGCGACAAGGAGCAGCGTCGGCGTGGAACGGGAGCTGGAGCAAGTGCTGGAGCGAGTGCTGGAGCTGGAGCTGGTTCTGGATCTTCAGGGCAACGCGAAGCGCAGCGGCAGCAGTCACAGTCGCTGACACCGGAGCGAATCCTCCCGTCAGGCTTTGGATCGTACGCAACGCTGCCTCCGCACCAGGTCAGCGCGGCACACAGTTTCTGGAAAAGCGTGGCAGCACAGCAGGCGCTGGAAGAGACTGCTGCTTCTTCTGCTTCTGCCGATTCCGCCGCACAGTCGTTTGCTGCTGCTCCCGGTAACGCGGGGCTGAGGCTGCCGCCCCTGAGCAGCATTGTGCCGCGCGAGCTTCTTTCGCTTTCTCCACTCAGGCAGCAACAGCAGCAGCCTCCTGCTCACGTGGCCACGCAACCTGCTGCTTCTGCTCTTTCTGATGCAGCCGGTCACGCGGGCATGACTGCTCCTCTTTCTCCTAATCCGCCAGCTTCCTCCTTTGTTGTTGAAGCTGCTAGCCCGCGCAGATGGCACGTCCGTCCGTGGGAGGAGAATTCCGACAGCAGCAGCGGCGACAGACTGACGGAGGCTGCCTTTTCGCTTATGACGCTTTCTTCAAACTCTCCACCGCTGCATTATTCTGCTGCTGCTGCCGCGGCTAATAGTGCCTCCGCTTATGAGTAATGGCTAGCTGGCTGCCTTACTTGATGCTCTTTCGCTTTCTGTGTGAGTCAGTCCATCATTTTTCTTTTCCTTCCTTGATTTTTTGTATTACCAATCTCCCCCAACACGATCTGATCCGATTACCGTCGGATTAGTTAATTTTCTCTTTTTTTGTTTGCAGGAACCACAGGAGTGGTGGAAAAAATGGAGAATAGATCCGCACTTTTTGGCAGAGCTGGACGAAAAAAGAGCGCATTTTGACAAAGCTCGCTCCCACACACGGCTTTCAGCCTTTTTTGTTTTCTATCCCCTTTACTCTTCTTTCTTCCCTCATTTCCTTCATCCATCCATTAATCCTCTCAAAATAGAACCAGAATAAACGTTAAGCAAAATGGCATCCTGGGCTTCGAATCTCATGCAGCGTCTGGGATCCAAGGATTTCCGGTCGTACCTAATGTCGACGCATTTCTGGGGACCCGTAGCGAACTGGGGGATCCCGCTGAGTGCAATTGCGGATTTCTCGTCGTCGCCCGAAAAGATCTCCGGCAAGATGACGTCGGCTCTGACGCTGTACAGCCTGCTGTTCATGCGGTTTGCGTGGATGGTCAACCCGCGCAACTACCTGCTGTTTGCCTGCCATGCCACTAACGAGGTGGCCCAGCTTGTTCAGCTCTACCGGTTTGTTGATTATAATGGGGGGATTGCAAAGGTGCTCAAGGAGGGTGCGCAGAACATGAAGGAGTCCAAGGTTGCTGCGAAGGCTGAGACCAAGACCGAATAGATCCGCTCCTGCAGCAGTCTTATTATCTTTTTTTATGCCTCACATCAAGTGCGTGTCTAAAAATAAATAAAAGGAAACGTAAACAAACACCATCAACTGATTGATGACGGCTGGACTGGTAATTGATTGCCGCATGCTAACCAGAAGGAGCACACGCAACAGAACTAGAAATAGAAATAGAAATAAGGTGGGGGGGGGTTGTCAATGTGTGACAACTCTGGAGAGAAGATGTTTGAGTAAATAAGATACAGATGCTGTAGAGAGAGCAAATAAAAAGGGGAACACGGTCCGCAGGATGTCTGGTGCTGTTGGCTTGCCTTTTTCTTAAACCGAACACACAGCGTTCTCTTCTTCTTCTTGTTCTTCTTTCTCCTGCTCTTCTCGACATACCGCAACACAAGCAGCATGAGGTTCCTCTTTGCGCTCAGCGCTGCCGCCGCCGCCGCAGCATCATTCATCTCGGGCGCCAGCGGATACCAGCTCAACGACCTCAGCAGCTACGCCAACTGCCGCGCAGAGGCCAACACATCGGCAGCGGTGGTCAAACAGTACACGGCAGACGACTTCATCGACATCAAATGCCAGGTATCGGGGCAGCGGGTATTCGATTACGCGATCTGGGACAAGACGCAGGACGGGTGCTACGTGACCGACTACTACGTAGACACGGGAGCCAATAGCTCGTATGTAGCTCCGTACTGCTTGTACAGAGGAGGAAAGATGCCGGGTCCAATGGTAGACGACTACAGGTACAAGGGACAGTGCGATGAGGTGGATCCGTGGAACTACTATATCTGCCAATGCGTATCGTTTGTCGCCCAGCGTATCAATGAGCGCAAGCGCATCTACTTCACCAACAGGTACAAGGGCAATGCCTGGGGCAATGCCAATACTTGGGTAGAGGCGGCCCGTGCGTCACCCGGCGTGACGGTTAGTCAGATCCCGCGTCCCGGATGTGTTGCCCAGCATAGTCGCAGCAAACTGGGCCATGTTGCGTGGGTCCACGCCGTTGACTACAAACGCAAGACGGTTACCATTGAGCAGTACAATGTGGTTCCGCACATGTATAGCCGCGACGTGGTTGCGTGGGACGCATTCGACTATTATATCCACCTGGAAGATGAGTGCAGCGGCTAGGTGGGCTAAGAAGGGGGGTTCTTACTGGTGCTTAGTTGTATTTTTCTTTTGCTAGAATAATAAAGTGTGATTTTTAGCTCCTTGCTCTAAAACTCTAAAGACCCTAGCAGCATTTAGTTTTGCAAGCTAATGGTGCCCGGTCCAGCCGGTCTAATCTATCACTGTTGTCGTTACTACTTTCGTCCGCACCTGGAGCCAATCATCGTCATTGTCATCATCGTCTCAGGAACACTGGAAAAAGATGCTGTGATTATGCGGAAGAGAATATCGCGGGCATTCTCTTTCTCCTTTTCTTTTTCTTCTATCAACATGCAACTATTTTCTTCCCCTCCCTCTCTCTTGGTTTTTTACTTACTTATACCCGCTATAGCACTAAAGTAACCTAGAGCCGGCGATGCAATATAGAAGAGTCCGTTGAATGATGGTATCGGCACGAACGACACTGGCGCTTCTGGCGTTTGGGGTGGGCTTACTATTTGTGCTGCACATAGCATCAACGACAACAACAACAACATTATTACCACAACAGTCTTCCTCTCTACCCAACGACTCCATCGTATCTGCTAAACCATGGAATACGCTCTCGGGGAAGCGGCCCCAGATAGTGGGCCATCGCGGAGAAAAGGCGTTTATGCCAGAACATTCGCGGGCATCGTACTGGCAGGCAGCGCTGGAGGAGGCGGATTACATTGAGCCGGACCTGGCAATGACCAAGGACGGACATCTGGTGGTAAATCACAACGAGTGGGTGGGCGACAATACCAACGTACGTGAGATTCCAGAGCTCTCGCATCTGCGCAAGGCAAGCAGATCGTGGTACGGCGGAGACGGAGTGACAGTGACGGTGCAGAATGAGTGGTTTATTTGCGACATGACGCTGGATCAGATCAAGATGCTCCGCCTTCGTCAGGATCCGCGGTACCCGTGGCGTCCCAGCCATTTTGACGATGTGTTCCAGATCCTCACGTTTGTCGAGTACTTGGAGATTGTGCGCAATGTCTCGGTTGCCCTGGGCAAGCCCTTTGGCGTGATTCCCGAGCTCAAGTCGCCGAGACTGTACAATGAGGGCCGTGCGTATCCCCGGTACTTTGAGGATCGTGCGATACTGACGCTGGCGCACTACGGTTGGGCGAATATCACCTCACCGCTTGCCAGCGGCAGTAATCATAGTGATTTGGCGCTCCCGTCTGGGGTCGAGCCGCTTAGCAGCACGATCAAGGGCCCCGCGGCGTGGCAGAGCTTCGATCTGGACACTGCAGAGTACCTATCGGCTCACACGGATGTTGCGGTGGTTGCGCTGAATGAGAACCAGCCATGGCTCTTCACGCCAAAGGGACTCGACCGCGTATCCCGGTATGCGCACATTGTGTCGCCGTGGAAGGACTTTTTTGCATCCGGTGCCGAGGCCATGTTCCGCTCCAAGAACATTACCTGGGATGCAGAGCTGATTAGCGAGATGGGCGGTTTCATCAAGCCCAAGGAGCTGGTGCGCGAGATCCATGCGCGCGGCATGCAAGTGTCGCCTTACACCTTTTATGACTCGCACCAATCCAGCTTTTATCTGTGCGTCGAAGGCGCATTCTGCCCAAGCGACCGGCGCCAGGAGCTACGGTACTTTTTTGACATTGGAGCTGACTACCTGTTTGTTGAGAACATTCCGGAGGCCCATGTGATTCTTGCGGAGTATGCGGCTGCTGGATCAGATTAGAGATTACGGGTATTTGCGGGCGGATGGACGGGCGGATGGGACGGAGTTGTTCGGTGCCGAGCTTCTCAGGAACAATAGAAGGAGCGATGGTGGCGATGCAAGGAAATCACCAGAGAGAGGAGATAAAGATCAGCAGGCGTCTTTTTATTCATTTCGGGATTGTCAGTTTGCAAAGAGTTTATCAGGATTCGGGCTATTGTTGTTGTTTTTTATTTCTGGTCTGTTTTTTTTCTTTCTGCTATTTTTACTGTTTCTCTTGGCTGTTGCGAGAGTGTTCTGCAGAGAAGAATTTTGCATTGCAAAGGCCTTGGCTGTTTGATCTCTCTCTCGCTTTCCTTCTTGGGAATGTCTGACTGACTGTTCTTCCAATCGAATTAATCGCTTTTTTATTATTATTGCTATTGAGTGTGCCAAGAAAATGAATACCAGCAAACGGATAGAGACATCTGGCAATGTGGCAAAAAAGAGCTCATCTTAATAGAAATGATGAGATTCCTACTCTTCTTTCTCTTTCCCCTTTCTCTCTCTTCTCCTCAAGCTCATGACGCCTCTTTTATAGCTCTCGTTTTTCCCATTCATTTTTCTCGTCCTCAACAAAGCCTGGAAGCTTATAAACTAAACTCATTTCCTCCCCCTTTTTAACTCCATTCTCTGATTCAGCCACACCTACTGCTGTGGCTCGTTCATTTCCCTGCATTTGACCCTCCCCCAAGCAAAGAGAAAAAGAAAGGAGATAATGCCAGACTCGGGCGCAGAAAACCTGTGGGACGACCCAACAGTTGACCAGCAACTCAAGTACTTTACGTACTATCCAAAGCGCGGATATCCCGAGGCATCCTTGAGTGTATTCGCCATAGTTGGCACCGTGCTAGTAGTCCTGGGAGTGCGTACACGGGCGCAACGATGGGTGCATATTCTAAGCGGGACGGCGTACGCCGAGATGCTGGGCTACATATTCCGCTCAGTGTGTGTGTCCGATACTACGTTTGGCATGTACGTGGTGATGACTCTGTTCCTGCTGCTTCCGCCTAACGCGTTGGCGCTGTTCAATTACAAGACGGTTGGCGAGATCATCCGTCAGAACAATATTAGCAGCGAACGAGTGAGGAGCAGAAGCAAATCGTGCTGGCGGTTC
Source organism: Coemansia sp. RSA 1200 (assembly GCA_027578915.1). Taxonomy (NCBI): domain Eukaryota; kingdom Fungi; phylum Kickxellomycota; class Kickxellomycetes; order Kickxellales; family Kickxellaceae; genus Coemansia; species Coemansia sp. RSA 1200. The sequence goes on along the minus strand of JANBTT010000118.1, from coordinate 22,654 downwards.
TGGTTGCGTCCGCGGTTTGTCAGCTGGTTCTACTTCTCCAGCGATCTGTTCTCGATTGCTATGCAGGGCGCCGGTGGCGGGATGCTGACCAGCTGGGATACTCGTGATGCTGGCAACAGTATTGTGCTAGTAGGATTATCGGTGCAACTGTTCTTCTTTGCGTGTTTCACAGTGACTGCCATCTACGTCTGGCGCAGTCCCGATTATGTGGTCCACCAGGGTCCGCGCGACCGGTCCCCTGCCACAGCCAAACGCAAGGTCATGGTCTGCATTCTGGTTACCACCGTACTGTTGTATTTGCGCTCGATTTATAGGATTGCAGAGTTTGCCGACGGGTATGGTGGAAAGATATATAGCTCGGAGTGGGCGTTCTATGTCTTTGACACGATTATCGTGTTCCTGGCCTTTCTGGTGTATATTTTCATGTATGTTGGGCCCAACTTTCCACAGAATCGGGAGAGGGAGCGGCAGCTGGAGCTGGAGCGGGCGACGGAGTCGAAGCCCGAGGATAAGGCAGATTCGTCGGCGCAGCTTGTCAGCGGCAGACATCCACACCCAGCAGCTGGAGCTGGAGCCGAAGATGAGGCGGGTCGCGGTGGCTACCACTACTAGGCTCAAGCCATCAAATCCAAGCCAACTCAGATCTAATCACACAACTGGGAGGAACGAGGAGGCGGTCTGTTGTTGTCATCATCATCATTTCTTTCCTCTTTTTCTTCTTAACGCTCCCCCCCCCCATTTTTAATATATACATATTTTCTCCTCATTATTCGCCAACCCGTAAATTCAGTCCTGCTTTGTAATCTTAATCTGCCTTCCTTTTTGCCGGCGAGCACATGGCCTATCCTGCCGCGCGGGAATAGACAGCAGCAGCAACAACAACAACAACAACAATGTCCACGGCGCGGTTTGACGACTTCACAACAGTCGACTGGGTAGACGACGGCGCCAAGGAGCACCAGCGACAGCAGAAGAAGCAGCGGCACGCGTCACGTGGAATCTACGAGGCAAGCGTGTCGTGGGGCGTAGTGGTAGCGGTAGGCGCGCTGATCGGGATCAACACGGCGATGATATCGATCGTGACCGAATGGCTGAGCGATCTGAAGCTGGGCGTGTGCAGGGGCGCGTGGTGGCTCAACGAGGAGTTCTGCTGCTGGCAACAAGAGCAGCAGCATAACGGTAGCTGTGCGCAGTGGGCTACGTGGGACCAGCTGCTGATTGGCACACATGCGGGTGTGGTGCGGTGGGCGGCGTTTGTTGCAATTGGCACCGGCGTGGCGGCAGCGTGCGCATGGCTGGTGCGCGAGTACGCGCCGATGGCCGCCGGATCAGGATTACCAGAGATCAAGGCAACGCTGAGCGGATACGCGGTGCACGGCTTCCTTGGCGGATGGACGCTGGCGATGAAGAGCGTTGGCCTAGCAATGGCTGTTGCCTCGGGGCTGAGTATTGGCAAGGAGGGCCCTGCCGTACACATGGGCTGCTGTGTCGGCAACGTCGTGTCGCGTAACTTTGCAAAGTATCGAGAGAGCGCGGCGCGTCGGCGAGAGATCGTGTCGGCATCGGCAGCAGCCGGCGTAGCTGTTGCGTTTGGCGCACCCATTGGCGGAGTGCTCTTCTCGCTTGAGGATCTGAGCACCCGGTTTCCGCGCAAGACGCTCTGGCGCAGCTTCCTGTGCGCGCTTGTTGCTACCGTCAGCCTGCAGGCGATGAATCCGTTTCGAACCGGCAAGCTGGTGATGTTCCAGGCCTCATATGACCGCGACTGGCACTTTTTCGAGATTCTGTTCTTTGTGATTATCGGCGTGTTTGGCGGCGTCTACGGCGGCCTATGTATCCGTCTGAATCTGCGCGTGGCTGCGCTGCGTAAGCGGCATGGCGCGACGGTTGGCGCTGTGCGCGAGGTGGCAGGGCTTGCGCTGGCAACCACCGCGGTGGCCTACGCCAACCAGTTTACGCGCAAAGATATGGGCGAGCTGCTTGGCGGCCTTTTGCAGGAATGCCGCCCGGCGTCGGCCGACCGTCTGTGCGCACCAGCACAAGCTCCAGCGGTTGCGTGGGCGCTGCTCTGGGCAACCGCAATTCGCAGCATCGGCACCGTTATAGCGTACGGCTGCAAGGTGCCTTGCGGCATCTTTGTGCCAAGCATGGCGATTGGCGCCAGCTTTGGCCGCATGCTTGGCACGCTTGTACAGATAGCACATCGTGCGCATCCAAAGTGGTCGTTATTTGCGCACTGCGCTCCCGACACGCCGTGCATCACACCGGCCACCTACGCATTTCTGGGCGCTGCCGCCGCTATGAGCGGTGTCACAAAGGTTACCGTTGCTGTGGTTGTTATCATGTACGAGCTGACTGGTGCTATCAATTTCATTGTCCCAACCATGCTTGTTGTCATGGTGGCAAAGGTCGTTGGCGATCTGTTTATTGCTGGCGGCATCTCCGAGCAACTGATGCTGCTTAATGGCCTGCCGTTTGCCGAGGAGCCCGACGACCAGCCGGAGCTTTTAGGAAAATCCGTCGTTGCCCTGATGCACACCGACATCCATGCGCTCCCTGCAGGACCCTTGCCGCCCGCTCAGCTGCAGGCTGTCCTCGATGCTTCGGCATCCGCCGGCATCCGCGGGTTTCCTGTAGTTGACAATCTACATGACATGCGGTTGGTCGGCTATGTGTCGCGCACCAGTCTAACTGCCGAACTCGCCAGTCTCTCCTCTCCCGCTCCTACGACTCGCGTCATGCTTGGAGGCTCACTTACGCCATCCGATTTCTCCGATGACACCGCCTTCGATGTTTATTCTACTTCTGTTGTCTCTCTGGCACATATTGTAAACGCCAGTCCTGTCACCGTGCGTCCTAGAACTTCTGCCGAGACCGCTGCTGATATCTTCCGCAAGCTCGGTCCTCGTATTATTCTTGTTACCAGCGAGGATGCGGGTCAATTGGTTGGTCTGCTCACTCACAAGGATCTTTTGAAGTATGTCAGATCTAGTCACAGCATTGACGCATAGTCATACAAAACTTAATATATTGGTTGTTATTTCGAGAGACGAGAATGGGCCTGTTTTTAGTTTTCTGTCTACATTTAGTTGGAGTGAGGACTTGGCAACACAGGTTGCAAGTGCTAAGCACACTGATATCCACTCCCATGAAAATTGTCGAATAAGGATTGTAAAAGCAGTTTCTTAACCGTGATTCATACAAGCCGCTAAGACATCTGGTTATGACTCTTTGCCAGAAGCTAATCAACAATTGCATTATGTTCTCGATGGGACAGGGTGCTTTTAAAGAAGATTCTGACGTAGAGTTTGAATTTCTACCAGTTTATCTTTTGAAATGATGAATATTAAAGAATGAGGCTCTGTTTGATTTAAACGAATGTTTTATATAATTTTTCAAGCTTGGCAATGGATATGGAAAGCATTTAGTTTTATTTAATAGCAATCTATTTTCTAAACAAACCCACTTTTGTCGGTTAAACTCCGTTGCATTATTCAACAGACTATGTTGTATCACAATATCTATCAAGATTCTAAAATTTATTAAATTCCATTGAAGCAACGTTAAATAAAAATGGCGTTTTGCTAATATGCTATATATTAGTGGACTATCAATTTCCTTGTTGTTTTAACTTTTTCATAGCTAGAACACCGGCAACTCTAAACTCTTCGTTAAATACTTGGCCTATTAAATGCTTGTGAATTAGCTCCAGTTCTTTTGTATTTATTTGCACTCCACATGCACATTTATAAGGAGTAAACCCTGACATGGTGTAAAATCCTAAAATTTGCTGAGAATTGTTGTTAGAAAAATATTATAAGTATTATAAAAACATAAAAATGGTAAAGAAAATGCAAGTGGTGAATATTCTCTTCTTTTATAGAGGTTTGAAAGTGCTCACTTTTCTATGGCAACAGTTCAATATGAAATTGCGAAATTATAGACTAATTTATATATTTGACGGCATCTTAATTAATTAGAACATTTAGCTATTTTTGTAGTTAATTTTATATCATATTATTTATCACGTGTGGTATAATATAAGATATATTGGGATAACTGGAAAATGACTAAAGGAAGCCAACCCGGATTCCACATCGGATCCTGGGGGAATGGGCTATATATATCCAACAACACTATGTTGATTTAATCCTATGACACCACGTGTATGTTCTTAATTACTTTGTATATGGATATTGCTAAGCGCATAACTGTAAGAAAGTCTTGAAACAATGAGATTGGTTTTTTGGAAGTATAAAAATAAACTATTGAAAAGCATAAACGATGATGACCCGCATAAAGTGCATTAATTTATTTTTCAAAAAAATTAAAGTTGTTCAATTTTAAGCTGAGCTACATCTTTCTAATAATAAACTTGCAAAAAACTTGGAAAATCAATATCAAATTTCTTGTTAGCTATTATCCTTTTTTATTATAATAGATTATATGCGTTTAGACGTCGTCCTTTATTTATGCCGTTTGTAGGGCAACTACGGCTACTAACAAATAAAAAAGGAGAGAAAAAACTATGAGAACTAAAAGAGAGAAGAAGGAAAAACTAATAGGAAGGAAATTGAAGAAGGAAAAGAATAAAAATAGTGTTTTGTGCTTTTGTAGTTTTGTAATTTTTATGAGTTTTTGTGAGAGAGAAAAGGGTTCAGTGGTTTGGGCGGGTAGGTATAAAAAAGAAAGAAGTGTGGATCCATGTAGGATTACACAAGTCTCTCGTTATATTACCTGTCCAACGGACAGGTAATATAACGAGATATAATCATTTATAATAATGATCTTGATCATCTAATTATCTTTATTTTGCTTTTGCTTGTGTTTGAGTATCGTTAAATTGTTTATTAAAGTCATTTAACTCCTTCTTGATATGATCAGCTTCATCAGTTTTAGTAAATATCCAATCACCACACACACATCTATATACTTTAAATTTTGCCATGCTTAATATATTCTAATGTTTGCTGAATATTATTGTAAAGGCGTAAACAGTATAGTCTTGTGCAAAGCTTACTTTAAATACAAATATCTAGTAAAATTATTACAAATGTGCATTACTCTATTATATGGGTAATATTTGGTGTTAAATTGTAAAACTAAATTGAATAGCAAGAGCAAAGAATTTTTATTTGAAAAACTGTTTTCTTTTATAGTTGACACGTTTGAGATAAGCTCGTGCAGAATTTTTTTATGAGAATTAAATTTTGAGACTGCAATATATTACAATTTAATTTGCATTCTAAAATAACGATAAAACAGATGACCACAAACGGATAATCACATGACTTTATTCATCTCTCCGTTGAGCAATTAAAATCTAACAAAAATAGATTATTTTCTGCCTATTTGATATTCTAAAGTAAAAACTATGCAAATTGTGAAAGGGTGCATTGTAATACAATATAATTGCGACTATAAAATATTTGTCAAAAATTCCTATAATAAACCTAATTTCCAGTGTAATAAGCAATCTTATTTACATATTGGTGTAGGTAGTTGCTAGTATGCGGGTTTTAATAGGGAATAATAAACTTTTCCCATGTTGTATAACATATACAGCAGTTACCATCCAACATATGGCGTATGCCATGCAATTCTAGGTGTCATGTTTGTGGATGTAGCCCTGGTGATAACTAGTTTTCCAGTTTCATGTTTTAACTTTTTCGGTCCACTCTTTACCCAACGCCTAAAATGGTTTAATCACATATCTACTCCTTCGTTATAACCATAGGTTCTGATCATATACGTGAGCCTGTATACTCGTTCGCTTGGAGAAATTGTGTAGTATACATTCTCTAACTTTGTACAAATCTGGCATTTTAAAAAGCGTTAAAAATAAAATAAAAATAAGATATAAAAAGAGGAGATGGAAATGGAAATATTTTATTTAACTTTTCATCTTCCTTATTTCCATTTTCAATATATCCAAAATGACTCTAAAGTCACAATTCTTTCTGAGAATATGGCCAATATGTGACAGTCACATTCACATCACGCATTAGGTGAGACTTGCGAATTTGCACTGAATATTGTAAGATAGCTCTTCTTTTGTGTCGTGGCATTTGTATGTGTGGTCTGTGTTACAGCCTAATCGCATCCTTTTTTGTGCAAAATACAGCACTAGTAGAAAACCCAGTATAATCTCGATTAGAAAACATCAATCAAATCAAAAGGTAATTAGAGTGTTGAATTCTTGTTGGCGTAAAAATTGTTTCTCTCCTTCACTTCAAGTTGTTTTCTGGGGGGTTTTTTCAAAAGTAACGTTTATTATAATACTATAATATTATCTGTATCTACATATTGTATACAGACAGCCAGCTATAGAGTACAGTCAGCCTCTCTCTTGCCAGGAACAAAGTTATTGAAAAGCGATGTCTCTAGCAGTCCAAAGACCGCTCGTTATCAACGAGCTAAAGAACAAGGATATCAAGACCATAACGGCGGCAAAGTCGTTGGCAAAGTTCCTAAATAACGAACCAGGCGTGCAGCTTGCGCCAAACAATGTTGCCCAGCAGCTGCGCCAGCTGTCAAAGTGCTTGACATCGTCTACCACTAGCAGCATGGAGTGATCAGTCTATTAACCAATAGAGCAGCAGTAGAGGTGGTGATTTTTTATTGTAGAGCTTGTTTATTTTTTCTCAATTGCTGTTTTTTCATGTTGTTTATCTCACGTGGTAATAAGAATATTTTTTGTCAACAGTTGACGCGTAAAAAAACAGTGAAAATTCATATCCGCATTTTCATGCACCGGGGGACAAGAAGAGTGAGCGTTTCCTTCTCTTCTTTTTCTTCTTCCTCTTCTCTTTTTTGAAAGAGACTTTTTGTTTTCTTCTTCTTATTATACACCCCTCAATCTCCTTTTTTATTATTTGTAATCTCTCTTTCTCTGGAGTATTCGCTAAAACATCCTTGAGAAAGCGAATAAGAAGATTCAGCAGCAAGCTGTTCCTTCTTCAATAATAAAGCAAATCTTGCAACAACAGCAACAAAAAAACAGCATACACTCAGTTTTCTCTTACTCGAACGTAAAAAAGGGTTACGATGTTTGGCACTGGAGGGTTTGGGAACACTGCAGCCAACACAGGAGGTAGCGGGTTTGGAGGGTTTGGACAAGCCAGCGGAGGCGGCGGAAGCAGTGGTAATGCTGGCGGCGGAACGTTTGGCAGGTTTGGAGCCTCATCCTCCACAGGCGGAAGTACATTTGGGTCAACCAGTACAGCTCCAGGTACGTCTAGTCTATTTGGTTCGTCCAGCAACACTGCAGTCGGATCTGGATCTGGGTTCGGATCAACGGGAGCCGGTGCTTTTGGAGTCTCATCGCAACAGCAGGCGACTGGTACTGCGCGTGTGGCATACGAACCGTACATAGAGCGTGGCCCAGCTGGCAGAAAGGACGTATTCCACAATATCTGTTTCATGAGCGCCTATAGTGATTCCTCACCCGAGGAGCTGCGTGTTCAGGATTATCAGGCAGGGCGCAAGAAGCCGGACTCGATTGTCTCCGGGACTGCTGGCAGCGGCAGTATCTTTGGCCAGCCTGCATCGAGCGCCGGCGGAAGCGCATTTGGCAGTGGTGGTGGCGGTGGAGCGTTTGGCGCGGCTGCTACGCCTAGCAAGCCGGCAGCTGGGTTTGGAGCTGGCGGTGGGTTTGCTAGCGGCAGCGGAATTGGCGGGTTTGGCCAGACCAGCACTGCGGGTGCTACTGGAGGATTCGGAGCAGCCAGCAAGCCTGCGGGATTCGGTAGCACTGGCACCGGCGCATTTGGCGGCGGAGGGCTAGGGTTTGGAAACACGCCAGCTGCTGGAGGAGGAACCGGGTTGTTTGGCCAGCCTGCTGCCGCAGCATCGTCGTCAGGCTTTGGGACCACATCGACTGCACCCAGCGCATTTGGCGCCAAGCCAGCGTTTGGAAGCACTGGCGGTGCGTTTGGGTCTACGTTGGCTTCACAGCCGGCTGCAAGCACAGCTGGCACAACAGGATTTGGTGCATCTAACGCGTTTGGCACTAACACCGGCGGCGGCGCGTTTGGCCAGACGGGAACGAGCACTGCATTTGGTGCAGGCAACACAGCAGCCGGCGGTGGAGGAGGTTCGTTTGGATTTGGCGGGGGCGGCACGAATACTGGCGCAGGCGGTGGTGGTATGTTTGGGGCTGGCAATGCTGGGGCTGGCGGCAGTATCTTTGGCAATAAGCCAGCAACCACCGGGTTTGGCAACACTAGTGCCGCACAGACCACCGGATTTGGAGTATCCGGCACTGGTACCGGCGCTGGCGGGGCGTTTGGAACCGGCGGAGGCTTGGGTGTTGGCGCCAGCGGTGGCAGCAGTTCGTTGTTTGGCACCAAACCAGCGACTACTGGATTCGGTGTGACCAGTACAGCTGCGCCCGCTGCGTTTGGCGTTACGAGTACTGGAGGTGCCGGCAATCTCTTTGGCGGCACCAGCACTGCCGGTACTGGCGGCAGTAGTCTGTTTGGCACAGCGACAAGCACTGCTGGCGCTGGCGGAGGTCCTTTTGGGACGGGAAATGCTGGCGGCACTAGTCTGTTTGGACAAACAAGCACAGCGAACACGGGCGGCAGCTCACTGTTTGGAACTACCAACACTGGAGTTGGAGCTGCGTCTGGAGCTGGAACTGGAGGCGGGCTGTTTGGAACGACTGCCAATGCAGCAGCAGGCACTGGAGGCGGGTTCTTTGCAACAAAGCCAGCAGCTGCAACCAGCTTAGGCGGCGGCGGTTTGTTTGGAACCAGTGCGCCGGCCGCCAATGCAGCATTGGCGCCCAATGCTGCAGGCGGATCGCTGTTTGGCACAGCTGGCACCGGAGCAGCCACTAATGCAACAGGTGCTACCGGAGGCGGGCTGTTTGGCACCGGCGGCTCTGGATTCAGCACAGCAGGCGGCGGAATTGGCACCGGCGGCGGAGGCGGCTTGTTCGGAGTCAAGCCAGCGGCTAGTCTGGCGCCCGGCGCAGCAGCAACTGGCGGCGGGGGATTGTTTGGCACGTCGGCTGGCGGCGGAGGGCTGTTTGGCACGCAGCAGCCAGCACAGCAGCTTCAGCAGCAGCAGCAGCCGTTCCCGCAACAGCAGCAGCCAGCCCAGCCGTTCGGAATGCTGGGAGCACCGCAGCAGACACAGGGCGCGCAGCAGGGGCTTTTCACGACGCAAATCGACAGGCAGCCGTACGGAGCAAACTCTCTGTTTGACACCACAAAGCTGGCCAACAAGGCGGCTGCTGGCGGCAGCGGATTGAGCAGATTCAGCAGCCATCTGACGGCAACACCATTGCGTGCCGCAGCAGCCGAGGGCGCAAGCGACAAGGAGGCGGAGCGGAAGAAGCGCGGTCTGACGCTGGCTGTGGTTGCATCGCCGGCAGCCTCAAGCACTGTTGGCAGCCGGCTTCGCGCGCGCGGATTCGCGGCATCCAGCACGGCTGCCAAGAAGCGCGTGCCCGGCGCACCCGTGCCTCCAACGCCAGCGATGGCGCCAAGGACGCGCGCCGGCACGACTATTGGCATCTTTGGGCGCGACGGGTTCCTTGCTCCAGACACGCAGCTCCCGCATGCCAGCGTCAAGCGCCTGGTGATTACGCGCAGACCCAGTCTTGGCGCATCGTCGGCTGCGGCAGCAACTCCGGCTCCAGCCTCGTCGGCGACTCCGGCTCCAGCTCCAGCTCCGGCCCAGGCGCCAACGCCAGGCCCGCGCATTGCCGATCCTTGGACGATTAGTCAGTCTACGGCGCCGACTCACGCGCTTATCGAGGAAGAGGACGGCGCCAGCGACACGCCGACGGAGGAGGCTGACGCGGCAGATGGCGATGGCTACGGCGAGTACTGGATGCGGCCTTCGCTGGATGAGCTGCGCGCAATGACCACGCAGCAGCTGCGCGCAGTGCGCAACTTCACGGTTGGATGCGGCGGACTCGGGCAGGTCAGCTTCAGCAAGCCGGTTGATCTGACAACGGTTGGATCGCTCAGCGCCATCGCTGGCGGCGTCGTTCTGTTTGGCAATCACGTGTGCACTGTGTATCCGGACGAAAGCAACAAGCCGCCGCGCGGACAGGGCCTCAATGTGCCGGCCGTGATCTCGCTGCACGAGTGCTGGCCGACGCTTGCTGCCACGGGCGCTGCGATTACCGATATGGCCGATGCGCGCGTGCGCAAGCATATCCGCCGTCTGCGTCGCGTGCCCGAAACAGAGTTTGTTGACTTTGTCAGCGGCACGTGGATCTTCAAGGTCGCGCACTTTTCGCGCTACGGCCTGGACGATCTGACGGAGGACGGCGCCGACGAGGAGGATATGGTGCCGACAGAGGACATTCAGCAGCAGCAGCAGCCGATTCGTCCGATGCGTGCCGCGCCGAAGCAGCTGCTGGCTGGCGGCCGTCGCGCAGAGTCGCTGCGTCGCGCACCGGTGATGCGCGCATCGCTGTTTGCAGCAGCAACGCCGGCGGCGCCAGCGCAGTCTGCAGATAAGCAAGCAGCTTTGCTGTCGATTACTCCGGCGCCCAAGCGCAAGCGGTCGGCGCACTCGCCCCTCCGCGCATCGACAGCTGGCTCCAGCATCGCGGGCGCCGATGCCCACGCGCCGCCGCTGGCAGCGCTTGACCTGCCGCCGCCTGGCAAGTATCTTCGCGCCGGGGACCGGGCTCCAGCCGTTGCTCGCGCGCAGCCGTACGCGCGGTCGCTGGCATACGGGCGCTCCGGAATGCGCGCCGACGCCGGCTTGATGATGGCACGCAGCTTCCGCGCAGCATTCGGGCCGCAGGGCCAGCTGGTTTATCTCCAGGGCGGTGCCGCGCGCCAGGTTGTTGTGGTTGACTCTGTTGCGCGCCATCTGCATGCGCCTACGCGGACGCTGGATGAGCATCGTGCGCTGCATCTGGCAACGGCCTCTGCTTTCCGCGCACAGCCGCATGCCATTGCCACTGCTGCCGCCGGCTCTCTTGCGCAGCTGCCGGAGAGCGAGCGTTCCGTTCTGGATCTTGCGGCGCTGCTTTTTGACGATGCGCACGGACCAGCGCCGGCGCACGTGCGCGCGGTCAGACGTCGCCAGGGGCTAACGCGCTGGCTGATGCGCGCTGTTGGCGACGCCGTGCAGCGCGACCTTCTGAGCGCCAGCTCGCGCTCTGGCTCTGGCGGCGGCTCGATTGCGGCGGCGTCGGTGTTTGCTTTGCTGACGGGCCACCGCATCGAGGCTGCGTGTCTGGCGGCAACCTCGCACCGCGACTACCGGCTAGCCACGCTTGTTGCGCAATGCGGCGCTGGCGGCGTTGGCGGCGGAGGCAACGATGCGCAGGTGCAGGAGCTGGTCCGTGCACAGCTTGCGCGGATGGATGCGTCGCGCGACTACCGTCGTGTCTACGAGCTGCTGGCGGGAGCGCCGGCGAGCCGCGTGGCTGCCGGGCTGGATTGGAAGCGCGCATTTGGCCTGAGTCTGTGGTTCGCCGGGTCGCCTGCCGACGATGTCGCCGATTCTGTTGTGCGCTACGAGCGTGCCTTCACAAGTGCTGAAGATGGCGCTGTTGCGTCGCCTCTGCCTGCCTGGCGTTCTGTGTCTGACGACGGCGAGCCTTCATATTCTGATGTTTGGGATCCGGCCTTCCAGCTGCTGCGTCTTTACAGCGATGCAACACTGCCGCTTGAGCGTGTGCTTCCGCCAGAGAGCTTCTCGCCGGCGCGCGGCGATGTGCGTATGTCGGCGCTTGTTGCGTGGCTTCTGTTTGTGGTCCGCAAGGTGCGCGGCTTCGATGAGTCGCTAGCCTATGACCGGCTGCTTGCTGGCTGGGCGGCGCAGCTCGAGGCGCTTGGTCTCTGGCAATGGGCGTGCTTTGTGCTGCTTCAGCTCTCGTCCAGCGAATCCCACCGCTCACACGCCATCTGCATGCTGATTGAGCGGTCGATTCCCAGTGATTCTGATTCTGGTTTTGATTTTGAGTCTGGCGTCTGTGCGTTTTTGCGCGATGATCTGCGCATTCCTGAGAGCTGGCTCGATGACGCGCGCGTGACGCGCAGCCGCTACGATATGGATCGCAAGCATGCCGCCGACAGCGAGAATGATAGCGGCGAGGCAACCATGCACCACTTGTCGTGTCTGCTTCGCGCCGGAGAGCAAGCTGCTGCGCACTCGCTGGTTCTTCAGCGCATTGCGCCCGATGCCGTTCTATGCGGCGACTACAAACTTTTGCGTCGTGTTCTTGCCGATTTCGACGTGTCTCGTGTGCGCGACTGGGCGTCTGGCGGCCAAGTCTACGAGTCGTTCTTGGCTGGTGTTGAGGATCTTCCGGCGGCACTTGAGCGCATCGCATCGGCTGGCGATGGCGACGATGATACCTTGACACAGCAGGATATTGGCGCTATTTACCAGCAGATGGTTTCGCTGGTTGCTGCGCTTCCGTCGCTTGCCACGCGCTTCGAGCCTCGTTCAGCGGCACCCACTGGCTTCTACGATGGCTGTGAGGTCTTTCTGCTTTCTGAATCCGAGGCACGCGACTTGCGTGTCAAGTGTTCCGTTGCCATATCTGACATGGCTTCCGTGGTCACTCGTCTGATCCACGAGATTGAGGCTGCCGTTGGCGATGTTGGTGCCAGAACTTCTTCTTCGTCGACTCTTTTGCCGCTGGCACAGGATATGCGTATTCTGCGCACTTTCAAGATGGCACGCTCCTGCTTTGACACTCTTGTTGGAAGTGGCCTTGTGGTTTGAAATGAGTATCATAAAGATATAGTTTATAGGGTTTTGATTAATAAATAAATCGTGTCTACGCGTATTAACCTCTGTTAGTTAATCTGATATTCTCAATATCTACCACGTCATGATGTGTGCAGCATCCCTAGTGTGATAAATATCTAGTTAATTTAGCGCAAGTACCATTCGAGATGGCGTCGACTAGCAACATCCCTAGTATAATACTCTTTGTGTTGAAATTAGCAACATGACGCCAACTGTCTCTCTCTCCCCACTTTTAATGGTTGCTCTGAAGGATACCATCCCCTTTTTCCATTTTGAACCAAATAAAACAAAATATAAATTTAGCAGAGCAACAAGCAACAGAAAAAAAATTTCCGATTGTTCAGCAATGTAAATAATCACATGGACAATAAAATCACTTTTTTTTTTTACATGACAATTCATATGCAACACGCTTATTGTTCTGTCCATTGTTGCGTTTATTTTGGCATTTTGCTACTTCTACCCGCGGTCATCAAGGAAGCCAAAAGAAGAAAACAAAATAAAATGAAATGGAAAAAAGCAAGGGGCAAAACCTAACAAACCAACCAACAAACATTGGAACAAGATATAAATGTCTGAACAAAATCCAAAATAATAATAATAATAATACCAACAAGCGCAAATTTTGAAATTTACAAGAGTAGGCTTGCTTTTTTTTCTTTTTTTCTTTCTTCTTTTGGTAAACCCAGTCTTTCCCATCCATATTTTTGTTTTCTATTACTCGCACACCTTATTTCTTGCTTTTTTTTTTTTTTTTTTTTAGCTGTTTAGTATTTATTCTTTTCTGCTGCAATGGTTGGCCTTGACTTTTCCACATTCAACAACGATCATGAACGTCTCCGTACACGCTCTCCTCTCAATGATTCTGGGAAGCGCAAGAATCCTCAGCAAGCAGTCCATCTTCCACACGATATCATACACCTGATTGTTCGCAGATTCTTTCGCTACAATGCCGATGTGTTTCCGGTATGGAACTATGGCGACCATGCCATTCGCAACGCTCACTTGCGCCAGCAAAAGTTGCTTCCGCTGGCGGCGGTAAACAGTATGTGGCGGAGAGTGGTGACGCCGTTTCTCTACATGTCCATTGTTTGCGAGGAAACAAAAATCCCTGCTTCTCATTCAGGTTATAACTACAGCACAACAGATAACGCTAACCATTGTTACTGGCGGACAAACCTCGGGTTATTCGACAGTTCCTCTTCAAAATGGGCGCGTAGGATATTCGTTCTTTCGTCCAATAATGGCGCAAACATAGAGTCCCTGATCCTAGCGCTGACAATGCAGGGGTTTGTGAACTTTTCGTGGCCAGGTATATCTTCGCTACACCTGGCAATTCTCTCTACCAGCATCTGCGAACGCAACAGCATTCCGGAACCTATTGTTGTTATTCACTCTACCAAACTGGCAAGGAATTGCCCGGCCATGTTGCCTATTTCTGATATTGGCTACTCTGGGTTGAATGGACTATGCGCTTTTATTTGCAGCGTCATAAAGCGGATGCAGTATAACAATGACGCATCATTACCATCTGGGAGCAGCCAGCTGCTTGCATGGAACAATGAGAATGGTCATCCGGCGCAGAATGGAATATCTCGGGTCTCGCTCGGATTTCCACCACCACCACCACTGTCTTCTTCTTCTTCTTCTTTTGTTGTCACCAGTCTTCAGCAGCCAAGGCGGAGTATTCAGCTCAGCCGTCTCAAGATTCGCTACTACGACATGCTTGTGGACCTTGTTGCACAATTGTCGCCATCACTCTACGACCTCGGGATTTCGGATATTCCGCAGGTAGGAATCTTGGATGTTTTGTGTCTGGGCGAGCTTGTTCCCGAACTAAAGTCGCTCTCTCTGGAATTTGCCGGTGGCAATGCCCATCTTCTAAGGCCGGCGGGGCAAAACAGAATCAGCTCTGCAATGAATCTAATTTCTCCATACCAAGAAGCGGGGCTTGTTGAAGTTAGGCCGCTATATCGACTTTGCCAGCTGCGCGTAAAGAACTATCCGCACGACATCATGGACTGTCTATTCTCGCTTGTGCGTGGCCAGCATCTTGACCACATCCATATTGAAACGCCAAGCATTTCGACTGTCCGGAATCTAGATTCTGGTATGTCTTGCTTGCGTGTTCGGTCGTTCAGTCTCGCTTGCATTGGAAACGTGCACACATCAGGTGAGGATGCCAAGGCGCTGATATCTACAATTCTTTCAGAGCCGTCGTCTTCATGCATGGAGTATCTGCGCATCTCTTTATTGCTGCAGAACGCAGTAAGGCTTGAGCCAGGACCACTTTCTTCTTCTCTATCTCCCAGCCTTCTGGTGCTGCTTCCAAACCTGCGAAGCTTGTCGCTGCGAGCTCCAATCAGCTTGGAACATCTCACCACAATAATCTCACAAATGCCCCGTCTGCGCACAGTAAAGGCACCATACATATCGACAGCTGCTACCATTTCACCACCCGGCACGCCGCAGACAATTGAAGAGCTGTGGAAGCAATTGCGCCAAAACAACCAGTCGGCCACTATCAGCACATCCATAGAGTGCATGACGCTTGGATTCTGGGATCATCAGCAAAACTCACGCCAGCTGTGCTGCCAGATACTTGCGTTTGTTGCTCGGATCCCCTCGATACTATCTCTTGTTCACACCGACGAAAGCTTTGCTCCAACCCTGCGATGGACAACCGACTGTCTGATAGTGCTTGCAGACAGCATTGGCGGTTTGTTTGGACGAATACCGGATCATATGCGTGATCTGGTGATTTCCAATAATCTGGGCGCTGTTCGCAGTTTTTCGTAGCAAAAAAAAAAAAAAAAAAGTCTAGCGTTTGCATAAATCAGTGGATTTGAAGATGTGGAACAAGCTGCGGAGAGGCAGCGAAAGAAATGGAACGGATCATTGGAGGAGAGATGAACATAATCTTGTCCAAACATCTATATCCCTTTTTTGCAAATAAAAAATTTTATTCTTCTTTGTCTGCTATTCCTTATACTTCCATACTATTTATATGCTTGTAAATTAGGTTCTGGAAAATGGAGTTGAATGCGCCAGCGCCAGTAGACAATGATGGGCGCGACGTAATCGAAAGAGTCGGAATCGAGAGCAGCAGACTTGCACACACGATCGCCGAGGCCAACGCAGTGTATGAGATTCCACGCACGGCAGAAGCAATAAACAGCAATGGATATATGCGTGTAGCGCTGCAGTTTCCAGACGAGCTTCTTGCAGACTCGTCCTTGGTTTCTTCCGAGCTCCAGCTCCAGGCACCCAATGCTCGCTTCTTTACGCTTGCAGATACCTCGTACGGCAGCTGCTGTGTGGATGAAGTTGCCGCAGAGCATTACTCTGCAGATCTGGTAGTGCACTATGGCCGCACATGCCTTAGCTTGACAACACGGATACCGGTGCTTTATGTGTTTGGACACGAGCCGATCGATATCGACGATTGCGCTAAAAAGGTTTCAGCAGCTGTTGGATCCGGAGCAAATATCCTTTTGCTCTCTGACGTTGCATACATGCACGGCATCGAAGATATTGCATCTGCGCTTAGAAGGAGTAGTGGTGGTAAAGATGGCGATGTGTCTGGCGGCAATGTGGTAACTAGCAGAATCACTTCCGCAGACTGCGTGTACAAGCCTGGTGGCGAAAGCACCAACATCCAGGCTGGACGGTCGTGGGAGCTTCCAGACGGACAGACAATCGGCGACTACACAATACTCTACATTGGACAGGAGAGTCTGACGCTTACAAACGTCTTGCTGACACAGCGCAATCAAGCAGTGTACAGCTACGACCCACGCACACGTATATTGCGGGAAGAAGGCGCTAAAGCGAATCGGCATCTCGGAAGACGATACTATATGGTCCAGCAGGCGAAGGATGCCGATGTTGTAGGAATTGTTGTTGGCACGCTTGCTGCGACGCGATACTTGCGAGTCGTTGAGGCATTGAAGGCGCTGTTGCGGCAGGCGCAGCGCAAGTTCTACGTGTTTGTTGTGGGAAAGCTCAATGTTGCAAAGCTGGCCAACTTTCCCGAGATTGATGCATTTGTGCTTATTGCGTGTCCGGAAAACACGCTGGTTGACTCCAGAGAGTACTTTAAGCCGATAGTCACGCCCTATGAGCTGCATCTGGCCATTACTAGATCAAAGGAGTGGACTGGCGATTACATTACTGACTTTCGGGACCTTTTGGACGAATTGGAGGGCTTGCCAATATTGTCCGACGAGGAGGGCGAAATTAACGACGATACCCCGCACTATTCGATGATCACGGGAAAGCTCAAGCAGCAGCGGCGGTATGCGGATGCGCGGCAGATCGCGGCAGAATCAGACAGCCGCGGCGTGGTGGCGGCTGCGAACAAAAGCACAGAGATAGCTCAGTATCTGGGCAGCGCTGGCGCGGAGTATCTGCTCAACAGATCATTCCGAGGGCTGGGCCACGACGAAGATAGAAAAAGCGGCAGCGAGAATGAGCAGTCACCGCCGATGCTGGCAGTTGAGGGACGTAGCGGAATTGCGCGGGGATATGACAATGAGCCCCACACATTCCAATAAAATATGCTTTTCTAGCATGCATGCATTTATTTACTGCCTTCATACGGCTACTGACTATATGTATGCCTTGTTAAAGAAAAGTAAGAATAAAACCCTTGCTGGCTGGCTTAGCTGGCTTTCCTTCCTTCCTCCTCTCCTTCTGTGCTTTTTTCCTTACTTTGCTATTTTGCGTGGTGCTCGTCATCTCATATCTCCGACACTTGTAGTTGTTATAGTTGTTATTATGCCTAGCGAGCGCCAGCCATTTCAAGCAGTGTGGCTGCTGACTTGCCGCGACTGCAATGTCCTGTGGAGCTCGCGCGGAATGGAGGCGATAGTTATGGCGCGACCTGCGATTAGATGCTTCTCCACCGATCTGCCGCCGCTTGGATGCGATGTCGTTTACCAGCCGGTGCCGGCGGCAATCGAGGACATGGTTGTTGACTCCGGTTGCACCACATGCAGCTCAATAACGCACCACGCGCGGCGCTTTGATCTGGCACCCAGCGGACCATGCGACTGCCACGTACAGGACATTGCGTGTCTTGGCTGCGGCAACATTGTTGGCTACTATATCCACAGGCCGTGCTTCCGCTGTCTAGCCCAGCGCCTGCGCATCAAGCAGCGAGGCTTCCAGCATCTGTGGACCTTTTACCAAGACAACGTTCGTGCTGTTCAGCGTAAGAATGAGTTTGGTGATCCTGTGAGCTGGGAGGATCTACCAGTGCCGCCGTCACCAGCCGCAACAAGCATTGGCGGAAGCAGCAGCAGCTCACGCCTGCATCAGAACCAGAATCAGAACCAGAGCCAGAGCCAGAATCAGGTGCCCAGCATAGCGACTCGCATAAACGCACAACATATGCACCAGAATGCACACTCCAGGAGGAATCCGCAGCAGCTAGTAGTGCACGAGTCAGACAGCGATGACGATCCAACGCCACAGCGGACAACCACGCAGACTGTTGTAAGAAGAGACGAGGTGCTTGAGCCAATATACCACGCAAAGGACAAACAAACGTATAGAGCTGTGCCATCAGGAGTGAGCAACTGGCTTTATCAAGTAGGAATTGACTCCATGGCAAAACTAGAAGAACTTTCATTGTCGCGATAAGCCATTTATTTGTTCCCTTACTGTAAACCAGCAGACATGCCAGCTGGCCTGCTAGTTAAATATAATTGTTTAAAAGTTGGCATAGAAATTATAATAGATATGTTGCTTAGATCAAAACAGATGAGAGCCAGATTTCGATGTAATATAAAAGCAACATTGCGTCTGTAGTTTTATTTTATTTTTTGATTTTACTCCTTAGAGTAAATAACAATTCTCTTATTCTTTTTGAAAAATCTAGTTCTGCATGAATCATATTGATCTTTAAATGCAAGCTTTCTACTAGAAACACTGTAAGACTTGGGAATAATGATATTATCACATAATTTGAGATATTAACAATACTTGCTCCACTATATTAAGCAAATAAGTGGAACACCGCAGAGATGTAGCATGCAGATAGCATGAAAGTGGTTGGGCATGCTGCTAGTCTTCTACTACAGCTTGCCGCTGCTACATGTCATAATCAACAGCCTATTGTTCATCTCTTATTAACAGTTCTTGCACATTTTCTCTTGCAGCCCTCATGACTTGGAGAAGCTTCTTGGCTATCACATCAGCTACCTTGGCGCATTCCTTAAATGGGTCAACCTCGGCTGGTTGTTTAAATACGTCATCCCAACCAAGCTCCCAATCGTCTCTATCAGATTCTGGGTCATTAGGTAGTGCACCTCGTTGTGTTGCCTCCTCTGGGTCGTTGATTAGAGTCTTTTGCAGTTCATGTACAACTTTGATGAGACCCTTGATATAGGGTATATTCATGTCAAAGTCATTAGTTATGCCCTTGGATGATAGGTAAGTGTGGAGGTCTGCCCGCTTCTGGTCTACGCATTTGAATATATCATCCTGATACAGTTTTGCAACTCTTTTTGTCGGTTTATCAGGCCTGGTTGTGCAGTACCCATTAAATCTAATCGCAGTTTGTTGACGTGAGGCTGACCTGTGTTTGACTGCGTTTGTCGGAATTTTGCGCTCTGGATTGGCTAGTTTCTGCTCCTTAACAAGTCTCCTTGCTCGCCAGTCATAGGATCCGGTCCAACATATAATGTAAATGAGTGATTCCCACTCGTCCAGCAGAGAATAATTGGCATTGCCATGCTTGAGATTAGTTATGCTCATGTAGGGCAGCGTTCCGGATCATTCAAAGTTGCGCATTGAATCCACATCGTCATTGCAAATTGCATGATCAAAATCGATGAGCATGCCTTTGATGCTGCTGCCGCTACCCATGAATAGGATGTTGTTAGTAGACATGTCGCGATGCAGAATATTGCAGTGCTTGTAAATGGCATTGTGGCATTCCATAACGTCTGCCAGTATGCAAATAAGCTCCAGACAGTTCCTGATATACTTTAAGGGCCGCCCAATGCCTATCATACAAATTCTTTTGTGAACGCGGAGAGGGAACTTGATTATCTCACGGCATTGAGTAGCATTATTGTCTGTAGATTCATGCTCCGAGCTATGCAGCGCAGTCATTTTGTCAGTGTGACGACGGTCAAGCTTGTTGCTAATTCTGTTGGATAGTATTGATTTGCTGGTGTCTTCAACAGCTAGGCATTCACCACTAGCATCCAACCGCTTGATCCGAACCCTGCCACCGCTATCATATCTGGGATACATGCCCTCAAAGTCAATTTCATCCTCAGGACCCTTTGCCTTTGCCATAGATAGTCTTTCAGTAACTTTCCGCAGGTGCCTGCTCTCATCGCGGTAGTCGGCGTCTGCGTCCTCCGTTGCCTCAGGCCAGGCATCTTTGATGAACCGATTCGGCCGATGTTCCCAACCACCACGTACCGGCCGCTCTTCAGACGCAGCAAAGCATCGCGTGTGCCTTCCAAACAGTTGCTCAGCTCCAATGACAGCGCCTTCAGAATAGTACGTTTTCGTTTTGCCATCATGCTCGACCTTGATCTCGTAATAGCCAGGCTCTCTGTGGTGAATTATGGTTGGATTGTATCCAAGCTGATGTGACTCACAAAAGGACCAGCTCACAAGCAAGTGCACCAGCTGTTTGCGGTCATCAATTTGGCCCAAATCAATTACCAGCGATGCCAATGCATAGTTTGGTCTGAAAAACGCAATCTTCGCAAGTCTTCCAGAGACAGCCAAGCCCCACACAAACCTCCTGTTGTACTGCTCTTCGTATATCCTGTACGAGTACCGGAAGGGTTGTGGCATGGCATTGTCGATGCTGTCCTGACTGGTTTTGACTTCAATCAGCGCAAATGTATCAATGAGTTTAGGTAATTGCTTGTTTGTCATCTCTGGTAACTTAATTGACATGCAAACCTGGTATTTGTCAACCTCTGCAAGATTAAGCACAATATCGATGCGAGACTTGTCGTCACCATCCTCAAACTTTCTGTCAGACTTGGTAAACGGAACAATCAAACGCTTTGGTAGAGTGCGCTGGGTTTTCTGTGATAGCTTGGTACAGCTCGCAACAAAACTAAAGAACTGGAATATCGGTCTGTAGAGAGGGCTCTCCTCAGTTTGTTCATTGCCATCTATTGTCCATTGCTTGAATTCGACGATGCTGCTGGTTAGAGCCGTAATATCGCCAGCAGGCTTTGTCTTTGCTGATTTGCCCCTGGCGGATTGTTATGATGACGTACAACAATGTTAATGTTTGAGCGGAATGTTAACATTTGATCGTACTCATATAATTCCGTATTAGGATGTGATCTAAATAGTTGTATTCTTTTGAAAGAGAATAGGATAGTCGGTGGCTATAAAAAGCACCGATATTCTATGTCTCGAGGGAAGTTGGGGGGGGGGGCTGGTTTTTTGGAAGAAATAAAGGATTATAAAAAATTTATAATAATCATCATCTTCAACATTGCTTTCACCATTCTGATGATCAAGATCTACAAGGCCAAAATGCATTGACAACTGAAGTGTGGTTTAAAGAGAAAGAGAAAACATCTTTTTCTTGTCATTTTATTTAAAAGTTTTTATAGCCAAAGACATGGATTTTAAAAAAAAGTTAGAAAAACAATTACTCATTCTTATTGTCCAAAGTCATTTGCCTTGATAAGCTTGGCAAAGTAGCCATTGCTCTTGAGAAACTCAGTGGATTGGCTTATTTCTGCAATCCTGCCATTGTCCATAACAATAATTCTGTCACTGTTCATAATAGTCTCCAGACAATGTGCAATAGTAAGCACTGTGCAGACTTTAAACTCAGACTGAATAAGCTTGTGCACTTGCTTGTATGTTTCCAAGTCAACACTTGCTGTTGCCTCATCTAGCACAATAATCTTGCAATTGCACATCAGAAGCCTACAGAGTCCAAAAATCTGTTGCTGTCCTTCGCTGAAGCTGTCACCTGCATTTCTGCTAAGATCATGTAGTTGCACTTTCCTGATTATGTCTTTTTCAAATCTGGGCTTTAAAATAAATGTATACAAAATGTCACACTTGTATTTGCAGCACATGTTTTAGCTGTGTTTACAGCTTATGATGACATCTGCATTGTCATGTGATTTGAGCAGAGATCAAATCATAAGGGGATTTAGCCCTGATTACAGTAGGCCTGATAACAGGGCAGTCAAATACCCTGATTGGGATATCGTAAGTTATTACTCTTCTTTCTTTTCCAGGTTTTATTTTTGGTTATTCTCATCTAGTAAACAAGATTATTATACTCTAAGTTCCTCCTCCTCCTTCTCAGTCTAGTTCTTCACAATCACAATCTTAGCTAATTATCTTGAAAATTTGCACACTATTATATTTCCAGCCTCTACATTGCAAACCTTAGTTTTCTCAATAATTTGTATTTTTCCAATAAATAACTACCTAATGAAAACCCCCTTCGAAACATAGAATATTAGTGCTTTTTATAGCCACTGACTATCCTATTCTCTTCAAAAAAATACAACTATTTAGATCACATCCTAATACAGAATTATATCAGTACTCCCAATGTTAACATTTGATCAGAATGTTAACATTGTCATACATCATCATAACATTGGGGCACAACATATTTGGCTGTTGCACACTTTCCTTTTTCTTCAGCTTTAACTGTATCAATGTAATATTGCATTGTAGGTGCATCCATCTCAAACATTCCTCTTTCTGCCTCCAGGAGGGCAAGTCTTTCTGTGATTTCTCTGTAGTCATTATTGCTGTTCATTTGTATTGAGAACCAAATAAATCTTTAAGTTTGAATTTAAACTTTATAAAATTACCAGAATTTCAGGCTAACGGAGGGCAAGGAGACCCAACAATGGATGTGGGGTAAAATTCTGTTGCTGAAAGCAATGAG
>JANBTT010000117.1:0-48201 GCA_027578915.1 Coemansia sp. RSA 1200 | reverse complement strand
CTTACGCTGAAACAATAAAGTATATTATGAAAATAGGTAAGAACCAAAGTAACAAAGAGACAACCAGTTCGTTTGTGCGTTACCATCTTACTTATAGGGAAAGCTTTTATTCTTTGTCTCCATAATGCGCCACGTCTCCAGGATCACCCTGATCTATCATCAGATCAGGAGTTACGATGACACATGAGATGTTAACATTTGATCAGAAGATTAACCTTTTGATACAAATGTTAACATCATATAATCATCGTTAAAATTCCTCCTGGAAAGCTGTTGAGACTCGGAAAGTTGACATAATTTATACATTTTAAAATTTTCCCTACCCTGAAAACATATCCATTAAATCAAATCTTGCTCCCCGTATCATATTATAATGAACGTCAGATGTTAATATTCCATCAAATACTAATATTGATCACTCGGCTATAACACGTCTCTCTGTCTCTCACAAAACTATTTGAACTCTGGAAAGATTAGTAGGAGCGGCCAAACAGCGCGTAGCGCTTGGCGTCTTGGCCACACTGGACGCACTTTGTGACGCCCGGGACAATGGGGTTTTCAGTGGGCTGCTTGAACGGCAGACACAGGGACTTTGCGCCCATAGAGGGGGCCTTGTCATCCTCCGGCTCATCGCCGCTGACGTCTCTCGTGCTCCGCTCCTTGATCTGATCCTCACACACGGAGCGTTCGCACCAGGGGATCAGCACCAGACACTTGCTGCTGAGCGCCGGCACGAAATCGTCCCACTTGAGCACGGTCTTGATGCGGCTGTCCATGGTGGCGCGTGCTCTGGCAAGCATCTGGTCCTGGATGTTGACCAGCAGCAGCTGCAGCGACGATTCCAGCGACTCCATTGCCAGACTCGCCTTCTCGCCATTGTCGCGCCGCACGCTGAGCACGGATCCTTTCTGCAGGTCCTTGGGCCCGATCTCCAGACGCACAGGCACGCCGCGCATTTCCCAATGGTTGAACTTAAAGCCCGCCGTGTACCCGTCGCGCAGGTCGGTGTCGGCGCGCACGCCGGCGTGTTTGAGCCGTGCCTCGACGCCGAGACAGGCATCGGTGATCTTGGCGCGCAGATCGGCGCCGGTGTCGGCGGTGAGTCCGCACGGGATGATGATGACCTGCGTCTCGGCTACGCGCGGCGGCATCACGAGACCCTTGTCATCGCCGTGCACCATAACCATCACACCGATTGTGCGCGTCGATAGGCCCCACGACGTCTGATGCACGTGAATCTTGGGCTTGTCGTCGCCGACCGCCTTGGGATCCTCCACGGCAATATTGAACATCTTGGAGAAGTTTTGGCCCAGATAATGCGAGGTGCCGCCCTGGATCCCGCGCCCGGCCTCTGGGATGAAACCCTCCACTGTGGTGGTAGCGTCACCGCCCGCGAACTTCTCGTTCTCCGACTTGATGCCCTCAACCACCGGCACCGCCAGCAGCTCCTCGTAGACACGGCGGTACAGCGTCAGAATATCACGCACCTCCGTCATCGCGCCCTCCTTGGTCAGATGCGCGCAATGGCCCTCCTGCCACAGGAACTCGCGCGTACGCAGGAACGGCTGCGGGTTTTTGAACTCCCACCGCACCACGCTGCACCACTGGTTGGTCTTCAGCGGCAGATCACGATGGGACCGGATCCACTTGGCAAAGTACGGGTAGATCACGGTCTCCGACGTCGGCCGGATCGCCACCGGTTCCGGCAGATCCGACGACCCCGCCCTGGTCACCCACGCCACCTCCGGCGCAAATCCCTCCACATGGTCCTTCTCGCGCTCAAGCGACTTACGCGACACAAACATCGGGAAGTAGCAGTTCTTTACGCCAAGCGCACGGATCCCAGCGTCGAAGAACTGCTGGATCTGCTCCCACACAAAGAACGCTGATGGCCGGATGATGTAGCACCCCGACACTTCTTCGTAATAGCTCAGCATGTCCGACCGCGTCAGCACCTGCTGGTACCACTTGGAGAAGTCCTCGCTCTTGGTCACCTCCACCCCAAGCTTGGCCGACCCAATCGCCTCTTCGGTCGTCTTCTTCTCTCCTGCCGTCTTTGCTGGTGCTGCTGGTTTCTTCTCTGCAGGCGCTGCCGCCGCCGCTTCTGCTGAAAAATCCATCTCCGTGATACTGCTCAGTCCACTAATCGATTTGATGAACGCCTGGAGCGTGTCGCCGGTGATAAAGACCGTGTGCGCGCTCTGCAGCGGATGCAGCGCAATCAGCCCAGCATCAGTCTGCAGCAGCGCCTTGTCCACAACCACATGGACATGCCCAATGTTTTCCTCGGGAACGTTGCCAAGCGCAAATGGCGAAACTACAAATGGTCGCTCACGGGCGAGAGTGTCGTAATAGGAGTAGATCAATGTGGAAAAATCTCCAAACATCAAGATCAAATCAGTAAACAGACATATGGACACCACTAACACACAATGCAGAACAAACAGCCGTATCCGAACAAGAAAGTAAACAAAGGAGCAAAAGGGCAAGGCCACAGAAATCGAGGATGGTGAGTCACCACATCATCTCACACATTCCCTTTCTTCCCTTTTTTACTCTTCTAATCACTCCACAACACAACACAGTGATGAATAGAAAAGATTGCTTACCAGACCCCTTCTGAGTTTTAAAGATGGTGCTCAGCACATCGTCATTAGCAAACCGAAGATCCTTTAGCTTGAGCTGCGTCCCAATAGTCTTTGCGTTGGTGGTCGAGTCACTTCTGGCAACAACCAGAACCGGAGCAATGGGCTCGGACTTTGGTTGCTTGGGCTTGAAAATAAGCGTTTTGGTCAGCTGGTACTTTGCTGGCACTCCGCTGGTGCTTGCGAGCGCTTCCGCCCACTGGTCAATCGTATCCACTGCTGCGTGTTCAACTGCTTGTTGGTTCAATCCAAGCGATGAAAGCTTCGACACGAGTGCGCTGACGTCCGACATTATTGCTTTTGCTAATGCTACTGTTTGCTGCGGGCTAGCTTGGTCAGATTGCTCTTTTTTCAGAAAGGAAAGAGGAAAAACAGCAAGGAAACTGATTTTGCAATGTGAGAAGAGAAGAAAAGAGAAACTCGATTTACCAAAGAAATTTCACGGCTTTTGCTATTCAGAGAGAGAAAGGAAAAAAGATAAACAATGAAGGAAAATATCGAAATAGATAATAATCAAAATAATCTTTTTTCCCTTATTTGCATTCCCAGATTTGATGGGCTTTTTCAACGGAAAATTTTCCTTCATTTCTTGCCTCTTCTCCAGTCGTTAAAATTCTCCTTGAGAGCCAGCTTCTTTCCTTTCTGGTATCTGGCAACACGTACCCAGAGCGGCTTACACAAAAAGAATGTTATTAAGTGAAAGAAAAGTGGTACTGCATTTTGTTGACAATTCTACTGATCACCTCCATCCGGACTCACCATTGCCACCATAGCGGTTGCTATTATTATTGTTTCGCTGGTACGGATGGTAGCCATTGTTGCGCCCAGCCGATGGTGTGCCACGCCGCCCATCTCCACCATCTCCATACCGCGGCTCGTTAGCATACCTGTCGTTGTTCCTCCTCGACCGATCGTCGTATGACCCGTCGCGCCGCGAGTAGCGTGGTCTGCTGCTGTCGCGGCGATGAACAGGCGAGTACTGTGACTGATGCTGGCCGCTGTACGGCTGCTGGTGGTTGTGTTGTTGCTGGGACGGCGGCGGCAGCGGCGGCTGGTAGTAATGATCGCCGCTGTGTCTGTCGTATCCATTGATGCTTGAAGATGCGTGGTGGTTCTGGCCCGGCCGCGAGCTCTGGAACTCCTGGTTGTGCAGAGGGGCATGTGGTGGCTGTTGCTGCTGCTGTTGCTGCTGTTTCTGAGCCCGTTGCTGATGTCTGTTCTTGCGACGGTCAAGCTCATGCGAGTGCTCGAACTTGGGCATATCCTCAGGCCGCGAAGGGAATGGCGAGGTGTAGAACAGCTTGTGCTTCAGAGCCGTGGCAGCGTCAGGCCGGCGTCGTGGATCAAGCTGCAGAAGCTGGTCCAGAAGATCAACGGCCTCCTCGCCAAACCTCATGAACTCGTCACGCACGCGACGCGGATAAAAGTTAAAGTCCTCAACCTGTTTGCAGTCAGGCAGGTCACGCCATCCGGGCCACAGAACATCGTTGGGCGATCCACACACACGCATGATCTGCTCAATCTGGTTGAGATCCGTGCTGCCCTGGAACACCGGCTTGCCCACCAACATCTCGGCAAGAATGCACCCAACGCCCCACATGTCGATGGCCGTCGTGTACTTGCGCTCTCCAAGAAGCAGCTCCGGCGGCCGGTACCATCTAGTCACCACACACTTGGTCATGTCCTTGTTGTCGCCTGGAATGAACGTCCGCGCCAGCCCAAAGTCAGCAATAAACAGCTGGCCCTCGTTGTTGATTAGCAGGTTGCTTGCCTTCATGTCGCGATGCATCACCCGGCTTGCGTGCAGATACGCCGTCCCCTCCAATAGTTGACGGAGATACAGCTTGATGTGCTCGGGTCGCAAGTGGATCTTTGGGTTCTCCAGTAATCCCGTCAGATCATGCTCCATATACGGGAACACCATGTACACCGATGGCGAGGCGCCAGACACGTGTGCCTCGTGCTTGACAAGCATGTCCGACAGTGGCACAACGTTCGGATGGTTGAGCGACTTGAGCAGTTTTATCTCGCGGATGGCAGTGATAGGCAGCCCCTCCTTCTCGTTGTGCATCAGAACTCGTTTCAGCGCAACAGTCGCACCGGTTGCCTTGTGCACAGCCTTATGGACTTCTCCAAACGTGCCCTCGCCCAACTTGGTTGTCAATTCGTAGTCCTCAAAGGGAGAACATCCAATAAACTTTTTGCCGTCACGGCGCAATGCTTGGGGCGAGTTTGCCGGATGGCTGCTGCTGCACGAGGATGGACTGACGGGCACTTGCTGCGAGCCATTGCCATTGCTATTGCCGCCATTTGTGGCACCATGGAGCATGTCTGGCCGAGATATAGAAGCCTGGGTGCGTGTTCCAAAGGCGGAGAGATTACGTCGGTGTCCGTTTTCTAGGGCTGTGCTGGCCATCTGTACGGACGAGACCGAAGGAACGGTTGGTCTGTCGTTGCTCATGCGAATGGTTTTATTGCTGCTGCTGCTGCTGCTGCCGCTGCTGTTGTGCTAGAATGGACGAAAGTCAAAGTTGAAATTGATAGTGCTAATAGTGATAGTGTTATTGGAGGCTGTAGCTATGCAAAAAAAGTAGGAATGT
This sequence comes from Coemansia sp. RSA 1200, assembly GCA_027578915.1. Classification (NCBI taxonomy): domain Eukaryota; kingdom Fungi; phylum Kickxellomycota; class Kickxellomycetes; order Kickxellales; family Kickxellaceae; genus Coemansia; species Coemansia sp. RSA 1200. The sequence goes on along the minus strand of JANBTT010000117.1, from coordinate 42,956 downwards.
AGTAGTAAAATAATGTGTATGTGTGTGGGGGAGGAAAAAGAGCAGACAGACTTTATCTGATGGAAGCAAATACCCAATATAGACGAAAAGGTGGTATTATACTGAGCTGCTGAGCTGTGGAAAGCAAGAAGGCAAGAAAGGCACTTTATCTGCTCTTTTTTTGCACTTTACACTCTACAAGACAAGCCTTTGCCAATTGACAAACACACAGAGAGGAAAGGAGGATAATATACAACGACAGCACCAGCAAGAATAAAAGATAAAAAGAAGGAATGGGCGGGAAAAGAGCAGACGCAATTCAGACTAGAAAAAAAGGGGAAAGAGAAAAGAAAGAGGAGGATGAAAAAAGGCTGGAGTTTCATTTTTCTCCAGCAGTAAAGCTGGCAAAAAAAAGGTTTTGCACACAGCATTTCATAAACGCTAACTGCGGCCAGGCTTCCAGTTAATGACACAATCTGGCTTGCTTTGTGTCTTTTGTGTCTGACTTTTGGACAAGCCTTACAACGACGAAGCTCTACTTTTTTCTCTCTTTGCCTCTTCACAGTGCTTGTCATTAAAAAATGAATAGGAAAATGTAGTGCAAAGGAACAGGCGACCTTTTTTTTCTTGCTATTGCTTTTTTTTCATCTCTCGCCCTTGCTGCTTGCTACTGCAGACTTGTAACATATATATTTTTGGAGCGAAGGTATTTTCGTCGGCATCTCACAGCTTTGCCAGCCAGACACAACAGCAACGGTTCACCCGCTCACCATGGCGCCGTACTTCTTCCCGCCGATGTGGGAGCAGCGGCGCATTTGTATCGCGCGGGTGCTGCGGGACTACGGGGCAGAGAGCGTTCTGGAGGTAGGGTGCGGTGAAGGAAACATACTTTCGTTTCTGGTGTCGGCAGCAGCGACGGCGTCGGACGGACAGGCGCTGATAACACGGCTGTACGGCGTGGATGTGCGCAAGGACTCTCTGGACGCAGCGCGCGACCGCCTTGTGCCCGATGTGCATGACTACCGGGAGACACGAAGCGTGGGTCTCCGCATTGAGCTGTACCACGGCGACGGCACACAGCGTATTGAGAGCGTTGGCGCCGACGCCGTGGTGTGTTCGGAAGTTCTGGAGCATGTGGACGAGGCTTTGGGCGTGCCGGCGCTGACCAACACAATCCTGGGCGCCTACCGTCCGCGCTTAGCTGTCTTCACCACGCCAAACACAGAATTCAACGTCAACTTTGCACCACTCAACTACGGCAAGCCTGACGCGAGATTCCGCGACGCCGACCACAAGTTCGAGTGGACGCGCGCGCAGTTTGAGGCCTGGGCAACCGCCGCCGCCGCGCGCTTTGGATACGCGGTTGAGCTGCTGCCCATTGGCGTGAAGATGCGCAACGCAGGCGCTGGCTTTGTCAGTTGTGGTGGGTGCACGCAGATGGCTGTCTTTGAGCGCACTGGAGATGCAATTGCCGATGCTGCTGTGGCCGACGGCGGTCTGGTATTGTCTACTCCGCCGGTGCTGCTTCACGCCATTGAATATGCGACACACACAGCGCTGCTTGAGCTCGTTGCCGCCGCAGCTGCAACCGCCGCCGATGTGAAGGGTCTGTTTCAGGCGGACGGCCTGTGGGCGGACCAGGCCATCAAGCAGCAGTTCCACCAGCGCGCCGCACTCGAGGCGTGGCTCCAGGCCAACTCTGTCCACACAACAAGCGCCCTCCGCAGAAGCAAAGCGGCGAATGACGCCGCATGCTACTCGTTTGCAACCGATGCGCAGCAGCCGGAGCAAAGCGCGCATTTCGGCGCAGAATGATACTGGCGCCCCAGCAGAACGCATCGGGGCTGTGGATGCGCATTTTGCATACAGCAAAATGATGAAGAAAAGCACAGAACACTACCGAGTTTGTTTACAGCATTAAATGGCACTGTTTGTCCGTTGCTTACTGCCCGCCTGGTCCGTGTTGCCAAGCACGTGCTCCCCTCAACCTTTTCTTCCAACTTTTCTCTAGTTGAAACCAAAAAAAAAAATACAACAGCGTTAGCTTTATGTTTCCTTTTCCCCCCTCTCTACTCATCCGTCATCCCACCCACTCTACTTTCTTTTCTTTCTCTCTTTCTGTTGAAACTCCCCTTTTTATCTCTCTCTTTGCCTCTGTATTTTGTTTTTTGCTTCTTTTATTTGCTACGCTCCCTGTTTCTAATTCCACTCCTTCTCCTCTGTTTTTCCCTTGTTAATTTGTCCTGCACTTTTGCCGCCGCTTGCATCCGTCAGCAATTCCCAAAGATGAACCTAAGCGCCCGGGCCGAAGGCGACCTGCTGTTTATAAACTTTAACCAGGACTACAGGTAATGTAACTGCGAGTATTGCAAAGCAGAAAGAGAAGAGGGGAGAAAGCCCTCGTACGAGGCATGCTGAATTGGACGATTTCTAATTTGCTCACCCTTCTCTTCATTTTTCTCTGCTTTTTGTTTCGTGTAGCTGCCTCTCGGTGGGCACAAAGAACGGATACAAGATATACAACTGCGAGCCGTTTGGAAAGTGCTATGCGCGGTCAGAGGGCGGGATAGGAATCGTGGAGATGCTGTTCTGCACGTCGCTTGTGGCGCTGGTTGGGTCAGGCGACCAGCCGTCGTTGTCGCCGCGGCGATTGCAGATAATCAACACAAAGAGACAGTCCATCATATGCGAGCTGACATTCCCTACGACGATTCTGGCTGTCAAGCTCAACCGGCGGCGGCTGGTGGCCGTGCTGGAGGAGCAGATATACGTGTACGATATCAGTAACATGAAGCTACTGCACACGCTGGAGACCCCGCCTAACCCGGCCGCCATATGCGCAATGTCGCCAAGCAGCGAGAACTGCTTCATCGCGTATCCTACGCCGGCGTCAGTCAGCTCGGCAGCGCCGCAGAGGCAGGGCAGCGGTGGCAACGGCAACGGCGGCGGTCTGCCGCTGGATATTCCCGTGACCTCGGACGTCATGGTGTTTGATGCCAATGCCTGTGAGCCCATCAACATCATCCAGGCGCATAAAAGTCCGGTATCGTGCGTGGCCATCAACCGCGACGGGACAATGGTTGCCACAGCCAGCGACAAGGGCACTGTTATCCGCGTATTTGCACTACCTGGAGCCCAGAAGATCGCGCAGTTCCGCCGTGGCTCGTATCCGGCCAAGATCCACTCTATCACCTTCAACGCTACATCCACCTTGCTGCTGGTATCATCCGATACTGACACTGTGCACATATTCCGCATTGCCGACGGCCGCAACAGACGCGCCAGACCCGGTGCATCGTCTTCGCTGCATCCGTCCGACTCGTTTGCCAGCTCCGTCGCCTCATCCAGCGACGCGGACTCTATGAACGGCGCCGACGCGATGGCGGGAGCGGGACTCATTGGCGGCTCGGTTGGCCGGCACAGTGGTCGCGCACAGCAGCAACAGCAGCAGCGGCAGACGTCGCCGGTGCGCGCCAACGGAAACGGTAACAGCAGCGTGAGCGGGCGGACGGCGGGGTCGCGCGGCCAGGCGCCGTTCGAGGGCATGCTGCGGCGCGCGTCGTGGAAGGGCATCGTCAACAGCAAGCTTGTTGGCAGGGCGGCACAGCTCATGCCTGACATGCTGTCGGAGATGTGGGAGCCGTCGCGGGACTTTGCGTTCCTCAAGCTGCCAAAGACTAACATCCAGAGCGTTGCTGCCATGTCCAGCTCATCACCGCAGATCATGGTTGTCACATCCGACGGCTACTTTTACCAGTACAGCATCGATCTGGACAAGGGCGGCGAGTGCGTGTTGCTGAAGCAGGATTGTCTTCTGGACAGCGCCGAGGAGCTGGGTGCGTATGCCAGCTGATGAGCTCTTTCTACCTAGTTATTTATTTATAAAATTCCCCTGTTTCTTTTAGTTGCAAGACTATTGCGTGCACTAGCTGTCTTCATCGTCTTCGTCGGCGTTAATGCCGTTGTCAAAGTCACTTATGAGCTGGACAAAGCTGTCGGGGATCTGGCCGATTTGCTGTGCGCGCTTGAATGTGTCGATTGCCTGCTCGTAGAGCTGCTCCTGTGCGTCGGCGGTGTCCTGCACATTGCCCAGATTGAGAAGAACCTCGCCGCGCAGGAGAAGTGCCTCACTTGTGCTAGCGTCCTCCAGGAGCTTGCTGGCGCTGCGCAGAAGATCGACAATCTTCTTATCCCCTTCCTCCTCCTTTTCTTCGTCATCTTCGTCTTCGTCTTCGTCTTCGTCTTGCGCGTCCAAGAGTGCAGAAGCCTGGAGCCATAGCGCACGTGCAAGCAGGTAGCGTATGTCTGACGACGTGTCTGTGGCCGACAGCCGTGGGTCCTCAAGCATGCCATGGAGCTTGGATTCGCCCCACGCAACGAGTCTCACATTCAGCTCTGGTGCCAGTCGACGGCTATCAGCAAGCGAAAGAACCAGATCGACGGCACCCAACGACTCGCCAGCAGCCGCCACTGCCGTCTCCTCGTCCATTGCCGGGTCGTGCCTCATTGTCGCCAGCGCGCTATCAAGGGACTCGATTGCCTCTGTCAGGCTGTGATTGTGCTGCTGTTCGGCATCCGCGTCTCCTCCTCGCTCTCCTCCCAGCGTCATGAGCTCCAGTGCTGTCTTGGCCATCCCCATGTGTACGCGCCAGGCAAATGCCTCAGTGCCAGCCATGCCGTCACGGGCCTGGCCCAGCCGCTCCAACGCAAGTTCCAGGTACTCTGCCTTTTCCGTATCCTTTTCATTCCCATCCTGCTCGTCAGAAAGTTCGGTGATGCTGTAGAGCGCACTCCCGTATATGTAGTAGAACCTGGGTTCCAGCGGCGGAGGCTGCGACCCATCCGCCACATCCTCGCCTCCCTTGTGTGTTTGGCTCTGGTGCTGGCGGTGGTGGACGCGCAGGATGCGATCGCACTCGTGAATTGTTCCACGGAGCAGAGTAACCGCACGCTCTGTGTTTTCTTCAACCGCTGCTGCCGAGACCTCGCCCATTGCGCTCTCAAAGATCCCTTCGAGCTCATCGATTTCCGTTGCTTCTCCCTTCAGCATAATCGTAGCCATATTGGCTTCGTCGAAATCGTTGACGCCTGCTGCTGCTGGTTCTGTGTTGCTGCTAGTATTGCCTGTATTGGCAGCAGACTGGTTGTTATCGTCGTTGCTGTGGTGGATGCCCTTCTGCTTCTTCGTGGCCGCTGCCCGTGCCTTGAGTCCCATGGGCCGCTTCTTCTTGGACCCGCTTCCCTCTTTATCAACACCAGATATTGCTGAAAACTCTGGAGTCATCCTTCTTTCTCTTTTCTTTTACTTTATATAAAACAATCCGTTAAAATGTCAAGCCAGGCTTTTAAAATACCAAAAAAGAGAAGAAACTTTCTGATATGTAATAAAAAGGCTAGCCTCAAAATTTTAATTAAGACAACAGAGGTGAGAATAACGAAATAATCACCTCGTTGTTTTCGTTCTTAGGTTTAAGCACTAGCACGTCTTGAACATTGACTATATGTTTTTTAAGAAAGAAAAATTTTCCCTAAAAAACAAGCTCATTTCGCGACTCTAAGCGCCACCTGTAATTGACATTAAGGAAAAAGAACTTGTGCACAGTCTTACAGGGGCCACAGAAAAATAATTTTCAAAATTTGATTGCAAATTCCTGGGTGTGTTGAATAGTTTATTTTATGGGGATTATGTCACGTTTATGTGGTGCTGTTAGTTCTTTATGCAAGAAATGACCGAAGAAAACGATATCCTGTTGAATAAGATGTGCCGAAAGTGAATTGACGTTCTACTTGATCCATGGTAGCTAACTACTACCTTGGACGCTTAGTACGGCACCGTGTAATGGAGGACCACAAAAACGCAGTTTTTATTATATTCGACTCGTGCATGTGCTGTAGTTAAACTACATTTTGAATATATCTGAAGACTATCCAAAAAAGAAAATTCACTACAGCGAATATAAGAACCATTGCGGGTGCCATGCGGCAAAACTTAAACTATCATTCATCTTGAAATGAACTCTGACCATAAGGACTTGGCAACAGACTTGAAAGCGTCAAAATGCTGTAGAGCCACTTTGCGAAACTGCGGGTTATCCATTCCTTTACCTTCGTCGAGAATGGCTGGGTCCACGATACATTTATGGACATGAGTAGGCTCGGGAGGAAACTGACCGGTAATAACAGCATTATTCAATGCACGAGTAACAGGAATCTTATAAAAAACAGGTCTAGTACCAACCATTGTGATACCTGGAATTGTCATGGCCTCCAATTCATTAACTCCAGCATCAAAACGAAGGCTATTGTTATACTGGAAGGTAGCAATAGCCTCTGCTATCAGTTGTGGCTCCGGGACCTTATAACTTCCCACTGTTTTGTTCTCCTGGACAATCAATACGACGGTGGTTAGGTCGTGCAACAGACAAACGTCAGTTTGTGCTGATCGTGACTCTTTACCACATATTTTCAAAGGTAGCGCATACCTTGTGCACAAGATGGTTCCGCGCTCTTCGAAGCCGATAACACGCAGTATTTCCTTGGAAAAGTCGTCAATCATCGACTCGCGGTTACGACATTCATTAGCTATTAGATCCAGGTGCCGAAGTAGTCGGTAGGTCTGGTCCAATATGCCGTCAGAAAGGGCATCGAGCGAATCGTTTACAATATGTGGGTCAAGATAGTGAAGAGAAGAGGAGGGTTCAAAGCTAAAAAACTCGACAGATGACTGCCTGTGAACGATAATGTTATATGCTAACAACTCATCTTGAGACTAGTTGCTGCCCGATTTTGCGCTTCTTGTAATATTGCTCATTATATGAAAAGTGGCTTCTGACGAATTTATAGGTATTGGGCGTACAGAAATAAATGCTTTATAGGAACTGGTGTATTTTTTTTATTTAATTTTGAAGTTTAAGATATGAGCGTGTTGAACAACTCATACTTTGTGCAAATAGAAAAAAGACTAGAGAACTCGATGCCTTACTGAATGGCGTTTAATAAAAAGTGTTATGTTTTATATGATACGCGGCATTTAATCATTGTCTTGGTCGAATGATACGATAATGCATAATGGAGAAACGTAATAATGTAATATTTGATAAAATGTTAACATTCGATGCTTGATATAATGCACCACGCTGAAATAAGATTAGATGAAATTGTTATTTTCAGGACGAGGGAAATATTAACAATTATAAATAGTGTCAACATTTCTAAGTGTTAGGGAGATTCCTAGAAAAACATTTTTATTATTGGTATTATATTAGAAGCAAAAGAGGTAAGTATATTTATTGCTGATATACAATGACTTGAGACTCCGAGTGCGTAGTCCTTACAGAAGTTTTATTCTCTTGAATCTCTAGCAAGGTGGTGTTTTCTCCATGCACTAGACAGACGCCTGCTTGTGCTAAGTGTGAATTCCCACTGCAGATGGTAGAAGGTAGTGCACATCTTGAACGCAAGATGGTTTCCCGTTCAGAAAAGCCATTAAACAGTATTTCTTTTGTAAAGTTATCAAATGTTGACTCTTGATTATAATATTCATTTGCTATTAGATCCAGTTGGCAAAGCAGTTGGTTACTCTAATCCTATATGCCATCAGAAGCGGTATCGATTGAGTCGTTAACGAAGTGTGGATCAAAATAGTCAAGCGTAGAGGATAATTCAAATCAGAATAATTCAGCAAATGATAGTACTTGTTTTATATGTTTTTTTTACAAGTTTCGATTTTTCTAAATCACAGATAAACAAATTCTAGTGTTCGTCTTTGAATTTGTGAGTTTAAAGTTTGCTAGAAGAAAAAATACCTCGGCTTTACACATCTTGCCAATTTGAAAAGAAAGAGTTGGGTGGTAATGACATAAACCATATCATGCAAAAAAAACAAAAATGTTTATATGCAATGTCTGACCCAACAGAAAAATATATATGACAATTTGATTTATCATACATTGTTTAAGAAACAAGGTGGGATTCTTCTTCGTTCTTTTCTTCTATTCTTTCTAAACTTTAATTGAACAAAAAAGCGCTGCATATAAGCTGTGTTTATAATTGAAACAAAGAGTGGTGTGGAAATATTAAAGTACAAAGCACGATACACAATGTCGCTGGCTGATCTGTACAGAACGGACAGCAAGGATCTTTCACAGAATGACTCATCGGATGACGATGGCGAGTTTGTGCTCGAAGAAGAGGAGGAGGGAGGCAGCGACTCGAGCAACGCCAGTGACAATGACGATGACAATAACAACGGCGATATCAGCAAGGCAACAGAGACAGAAACAGCGGTGGCTAGTGAGCAACAGAAACGGCGGATTGACGATATATGGAAGGAGATGAATGCGCCGGCAGAAGAGAAGCATGCAGAAGAAAGCGTCCGCGTAAAGGCAGACAACAATGAGTCAAAGGCTGGAAAACGGCAGAATGAGGTAGACGACGGATCGGCGGGTGATAAAGAATCCATAGAAGCCGATAACGTGCCAAAAAAGCTGCCTGCTGAGGCAGATGCGCCGAGGAAACGCCGGCGTCCCGTTTCCAAGTTCAGCAAGATGGCCGAGATGGTCGAGCAGCGGCGTGCCAAGCGCGAGAACACGCTGGATACTGCTCGGCGCCAGTGGACAGGCTTTGTGGATTCGCAGGGGATCCGCGACGACCTCAGCCGCGCAAACAAGGACGGCTATGTCGAGCGCCAGGACTTTCTTCGCCGCGTGGATGAACGCACTTACCAGAACTCCAGATCCCAGCAAAAGTGATCTTGTGTTTTTCTGCCAGCCTTGGTCTGAATAACACCCGCCCCTGGCACGTGTTCTCCTCTCTAGAAAGAGAGGAAATATGCTCGCTAAGACTCGGACGGCGTTTATCCGGCCCTTTTTCCCGACGACGGAGCCTTCTTGCAAAAAAGTGCGGGAGATTAGTTGAGCGCTTCATAAAGAAAAGAAAACCCTTCCCCTTTTTCTCTCTCATCTTTGGCTCTTTAACCCGCACGGGACTTTTTCATCTATTCTTGTTGCGTTATGTCTCCGCTCTTTCAAAAGATAATGAGTAGCCCTCACGCATCTCTTTCTTCTAGGCGAATCACGCGGCACGCGTGGTGTAGGAACCTAAAAAGGAACTCATTCGATTCATACTTTTACACTATTGATCTGAGGCAATTGAGGCTTCAATGAAGACGCGCAGAGACTGTTGACGTAATGTGCCAGCGTATATCCTTGTCTTTTTACGGATGGCTCCCTCCCTGCTGTTCGCCAAAGAAGAAGAAATAAACGCACAGATTTCCAGTTGCAACCGGCATTGTCGGCGCATATAAAAGGCCCAGGAAGGGACCCATTGACGGGCGCTTTCGCTCCCATCTGGCTCGCCTGTTTTTCTTTCCTTCTCTGCCTTTTTCCTTTCCACATATCAAGATATTATATTTTCAGCACTGCTTGCTGGCACTCCACACTCCCACACACAACCCCTGGTTTTTCTCTTTCTTTCTCAGACATCGTTTTGAACTTAGCACCAACAGGTTCTCCTCCACCTTGTTTGATTTGGGGAGTGGTTTTTTGCTCGGTTCCCGAAAAGTGGCCTGTTCTCACATATATATATTTTGTATCTCTAGTTGTACCGCATTCCTTCTTTCGCTTTTGCTCTTTCTTTATTATTCTTTTGGATCTTACACAAGATACCTTTCTTTTGGTTTTCGATCTGTTGTTAGCATAATATTCCACCATCTTTTTTGTTTCTCTCTTTCTGAAAGGTAAGTCTGGCTATGGAGATGCTGCTTCTTCTTTATCTATTGCTCTCGTGCTGCTGTGTCTTATCGATGAAAGGCGACAGCCAAAAGTGCAGAAGAAGGATATTAGCAGGTGCAGAGATTAATATGCCTGCTTCTTTTCCCTTCTACATCCCTAGCCCCCGCGTCCCATCCATTCCGCACATGAACGGCGGACTTTGTACACAGTCAATTTCTTTCCTTCTTTCTCGTATGTCTCTAGTTTTCCGCCATTCTCATGTTTGCCGGTTCATTCCGTCCTGGTCTGTGCGCTGCGTACGAGGAACAGCGGGATGGAGAGGGGAGGGTGGCACTCAATCCAATCCAATGCTATGCTATGTTGTTGCTGTTCCTGCGTGTTTTGCCCCTCTATTCCTCCTGATCATATGCTCCAGCCGCTTGAAGAACAGGGAGAGCTCTTATTTATCTTTACCTCCTCTTCATCTTTATATAGCGGATGTCCTCTCACGTAGTAGCTCATCTAATACACAATCTCCCTTTCTCTTTCTTCCCCCTCCTCTATCTCTCATTTCTCTTCCGCTCCCCCTTCCACTTTTTTGTTTTATTATCTTGTCCACCAACTAACTGGCATCCATGATGATGTTTTCACCGGCTCTGTTTATTGTCAAACGACAAATAACAACAAGAGCAACAACAATACCTTCGAAGCTTCGCACTCTTTCAACGCTAGTAGGCAAAATGGCAAACATCACCGGATCACCGTCAGACAAGGTTCTGACACTGGATACAATGAACCAGAACATCCGCACGATGGAGTACGCGGTACGTGGGGCAATTCCTATACGCGCAGAAGAGCTACGCGAAGAACTGGAGACGCAACCGCCGGGAACGCTTCCATTCAAGCAGATCATTGCGTGCAATATCGGCAACCCACAGCAGCTCGACCAGAAGCCGATCACCTTCTTGCGTCAAGTCAGCGCATTGATGGAGTACGCGGATCTGTTGGGACCCGATATGATTGATACCACTAGAAAACTGTTCCCCGAGGACGCGATTGACCGCGCTAGACGCAACCTCGAGTACGTGGGCGGCGCTCCTGGGGCGTACACGCAGTCGCTGGGCATCCTGGAGGTGCGCAGGAACGTGGCTAGGTTTATTGAGCAGCGGGATGGGTTTCCGGCCGATGCAAAGAACATTTGCTTGACGTCCGGGTAAGTACTATTGTCTAGTTTGTCTGTTTGTTTGCTGGTTGTTATTTTCGTTGTTGTTGCCGTGGGGATTCCGTCCTTTTTCTCTACTTGTTTCTGCTTGTGAGTCAGTTGGGGAGAGGTCCGTGTTTGTATATTTCCGATTGAGCGGCACAATTAATATCCGATCGTCAGGAAGAGAAAATCACTCGTTTTTTCCCACCATGTATTTCTTTGCCAATTTGATTTTGTAGCGCATCGGGAGCCGTTGAGCGGGTGCTGGACATGCTTGTGTCAAACCCAAGCGTAGGCGTGATGATCCCGATTCCGCAGTATCCGCTGTACACCGCGACACTGGCGCATCTGAACGCGCGTGCGGTGCCGTACTACCTGCAGGAGGAGAACGACTGGCAGCTGAGCATCGGCGACCTGGAGCGCGGACTACGCGAGGCGCGTGCGGCGGGAACGGATGTGCGCGCACTGGTGGTGATCAACCCGGGCAACCCGACGGGCGGATGTCTGCTCGAATCGAACATCGCCGAGATCGTGCGGTTCTGCGAGCGCGAGCGGCTGGTCCTGCTTGCCGACGAGGTGTACCAGACCAACATATACACGCAGACCAACCCGTTTGTGTCGTTCAAGAAGGTCGTGTCCCAGCTGCAGTCGCCCGTAGAGCTGTTCTCGCTGCACTCGATCTCCAAGGGAATGGTCGGCGAGTGCGGAAGACGCGGCGGATACTACGAGGCCGTCAACATCGACGACGCCGTTATGGGCCAGTTGCTGAAGCTGGCGTCCGTGAGCCTGTGTCCCAATGTGCAGGGCCAGATGGCCGTCGATATCATGGTCAGTCCGCCAACGCCCACCGACGCCTCGTACGCGCAGTACACGCGCGAAATCTCCGACATCTACGAGAGCATGAAGCGCCGTGCGGCAAAGCTGGCCGCTGCCTTCAACTCGCTGCCTGCAATGACCTGCAATGACGCGCAGGGCGCTATGTATCTGTTCCCGCGGGTGCGGTTCCCGCAGGCGTTTGTTGCCGAGGCCCGTGCGCTGGGCAAGGAGCCCGACGCCGTCTACTGCATGCAGATGCTCGAGGCCACCGGCATCTCCGTGGTCCCGGGCTCCGGCTTCGGCCAGGCCCCCGGCACCTTCCACTTCAGATCCACCTTCCTGCCGCCCGAGCACCTGTTTGACGCCTTCATCGACAGCTTCAAGCGCTTCCACACCGAGTTCATGGCGCGCTACCCGACCGACACGGAGGAGGACAAGAGCTAAGTGAGTGATGGGTGGAGGAACCAGAAACCCCGCAGTTATTTTATTATACATTTTCAGACCAACACTATCTGTTCTTTTTTTCCTGCCACTTCTTCCTTATTTGGACCAATACTATGAATACACCACCGCATCGCTTGCTAGCCTAGTCAATGGTGCAGTGCTCCTTCAGCACGGCCCGCGCTTTGAGCAGCGACCCCGAAAGCGTGTATATCGAGGCCAGGTTGTACGCAGCCTCCCTGCGCAGATCGCAGGTCGCAATAGCCTGCGTCTCGCTGCAGGGCGTTTTGGCACCGGCGGGACTCAGGGACGTCGGGAGCTCAAACACGCGCTCATAGTACGTGACCGCCAGATCCAGGAGCCCCAGGAAATGGAAGGCACGCGCAAAGTTGTAGGCGATCTCCTGCACCACATCAAGCGGGCCACCACCACCGCTATTGCCGTCTCTGGCCCATCTTCTTCCGCCGGCTGCATCCTCCATCGCCTGCATGTGTCTAAGCTCGGCGTACCGCTGCAGATAGACCAGTCCGCGCAGCGCGCTCCCCTGCTTTGTCTCGGGCGTGTCCATCCGGACAGAGTGCACTAGATACGCCACGCTGAGATGCAGCGCCAGCGATGCGTCCTCGGGAATCAGCGCCAGTCCCAGCGTGTGCTGCGTGATCGGTGCCACGCCCACCCGCGACACCCGCATCACGTGTGCTGCTATCGAGTGTAGCGCTGACACATCGCTTCTGGCCAAAACAAGCCCGTCCCGTCCCGCCCCACCACTGCCGCTATAGATGATCCGGAGCCCCGCATCGCCCTGCTCGTCATCTTCCTCCCCCTCTCTGCATAGAACCCCCTGTTGTTCACTCAGCGGATACGCGCCCTCTGCGTCGGCAGGCTGCTTGGAGTAGTGCATGTCGTCGAGGTGCTGGAGCAGGCGGCGCACGAACTTGTACATGGTGGACGTGGTAAGCGAGGACGAGCCGCTGGCAGACGAGGCCAGGGCGTATCCGAACAGCTTGTACACCATGGCCTTGGCCGGCTTTCCGCCGCACCACCACCGCACCAGATCGTAGATCTGGCCTTCCAGTCCGCCAAGCATCGCAATCATAATCATCATCAGCTTCAGTACGCGCTGGTGCCCCACGTTGTGCACAAACACGTTGGACTGGAACACAATGTCAAGCATGTCGAGCGCCTCTTGGTGCTTGTTCTGGAGAACTAGACACTTTGCGTAGAACAGAAACATGTCCAGCCACCGCCCAAACAGCTGTGCTCGAAACGTCGTCGCCACGCCGCCATCCTCGTCCCCGTCCTCGGGCGTGATGCCATTATTGTCCTCGGTCTGCTGGTGGTGCTGCTGCTGCTTGTCTGCCAGCCGCTTCTTCATGCGTGCCAAGCGCCGCTGCACCGCTGCCTGGCCGTCGCCCACGGGACTCAGGATGTCGATGTCGCCGCTCGATGCGCTGCTCTCCAGCTGCGACATGACGGTTGAGCGGTAGTTACGGAACGGACGCGACCTGTCCGTCATGTAGAAGGCGCCCATGTGACGCCAGTCATCAAACAGTCGTCTGGCCGTTGTGCAGTAGTCGGCCACCGCCTCCCGGTCCCCGTCTACCCGGACATTGCTGCTGCTGCTTTTGCTGATCAGCGGCTCCAAAAGATCAAGCTTTCTGAATGCGACGTCAGCGCTGCGCATCGCCGCCAGACACCGCGTGCGCTCTTCCTCTGCGTTCCGCCGCTTCTGCAGCGTGTGCTCCGATGGCTGCCGCACGCTGGTGTGCAACAGCCCGCCAACATAGTCCTGCGTGACCGCCGCTGCCTGTCCGCTCTGTGCCTCGTACACGCCGCCCAGCAGCGACGCAGACTGTGACGCTGCGCCAGACTGCGACGCCGCGTCTACGTCAAAGCGATGGCGATAGGCACCGCGAACGGCTGATGGATGCTGCTGCTGCTGGTCGGCAGAGAGCGTGGTACCGGCGTCACCTATTTGCTGGATGGCCTCGGCCGTGCTGATCATCTCGTACGCCAGACGCACCTCGCCCATCTCCTCGTAGAGCTCGCCGAGCCATAGGCGCATATCCAGGTCGTTGGGATCGGCCTCAATGACCCGCTGCGCAAAGGCCCCAGCGCTAGCCAGATCGCCGGCGTCGCGGTGGCATTTGGCCAATCGCTCCCAGACCGACGGCTGGTCGGTGGCAGCGTGGTCTGTCAGCATCGTGTAGATGCGCACCGCCAGTTGCGAGTGGCCCAGCTCCGCGTAAGCATCGGCGACGTCCGTGTACAGATCCTCGTAGACGACTGGATCCACCGCAAACAGCCGGTTGATGTGCGCCTCAGCCGACTGCGCGTGCCCTAGCATCAGTCGACACAGCCCAAGCTTGACGCGCAGCTCAATCGGCAGCTGGTTGTCTGCGCCAGCCTGATCGGGAGACTCGTACTCGGTGTCGTCTTGGTCGTCTAGCTCCAACGCAACCCACGCTGTGTCCCGCCCGCGGCCTTGGATGAACCGCGCCCCGCGCTTGATCTCCACGATGGTCGTCTCGTACTCGCGCCGAAGAAGCCGAAGCTCCGCCAGCATGTTCAGGTCGCTGTAGCTGTATCCGCCCATATCCTCCATCGGCACTGTCCGTGTCGGGTTGCTCCTAAAGTACCGCACCCATTCGATGCTGTACACATCCTCATCCTCGTCCTCGCTGTCGACATCCGAGCTCTCCTCGCTGTCATCGAAATCGCCATCTCCTCTGCTGCCTCTGCCGCCAGCCTTTCGACCCTGGACCTTGGTCTGCGCCACAGCCTTCTCGGCAATCTCTACAGCCTGACCGTTGTAGAACTCGATCGCCTGCGCAAACCATGCAATGGGTGCATCAATGTCGTCCAGCTGCTTTGCATAGAGAACCGACGCAACGCGGATAGTGTCCATGCTGTACGGATCGGCGCGAAGCATGGAGCGATACGACTTGGCAATGGCCTTCTGGTTGTCGCGCTTCTCCAACAGCGCAAGCTTGCGCGCCCACGCGTCCTTGTCAAGCGGAGTGTTGCGTGTGACATAGGTGATGCAGTACAGCGCCTGGTCCTCCGCTTCCGCATACGCCTTCTTTGTCTCTGCATCGCCGCCGCTTCCCGCGGCCACAGACGCTCCGAGTTGTGCCGCAGTGTCCATGTGCATCGAATACAACCGCTCCCAGAGCGCGTTGTCCGTTGGATTCATATGGGCGGCTACTGTCAACAGCTGCAGTGCATCGCTGTACTTGCCCTGTTCCTCGCGGATCAGCGCCATTGTGTTCCATGCCGCCGCACAGCTCGGTTCGATCCGGATGACGTCGCAGAACGTGTTGAACGCCTGCGTTAGTTCCTTTTCTACGTAGAACCGGTTGGCCATGCCCAGGAGGTGGTTCACTTCGTGGCTGTACACCGGGAACCGGGACTGCTTTCCACGCGGTCTCCCCGGTTTGCGCTTCTTACTCTGTCGGCCCGACCTTCTTCCCAATCTGCCGATTCCCGTTGACTCACGCATCGCGTTGTGGATCTCCTGGATGTGGAACTCGTCGTCTCCCGAGAGCGAGGATGCATCGCTTGCTCTGTAGTTGCTGTCCTCGTCATCCTCACTCTCCTCAACAACGGCCTCCCGTGCGTTGTCTTCGGACTCCCCATCGGCCGCTTGCTCGTTGTGCATGGTGTCGTTCTTGACTGTAGCAGCTGTGCGCCGGGTGCTCATGCGGCGCGGTGGCGGAATAGAAAGGCCTTCAAGTTGGGTGGTCAGCAGCGATGATGACTTGTCGATATAGTTGTCGTTGTCGCTATTATCTTCGCTATTGCTGTCTGACGACGAATAATAGTCAGATCCCTGGTCGTCATCCTCGTTGTGCTCATAGTACTGAGGATCCACCATGCCGCTAGGATCTAAACCTGCTGCCGCCACCGCTGCCTCCTCCTGCTGCCGCTGGATCGAGTCAATGTCCACCATGTTCCCAAGCCCCTCGGCCGCAAGCATCTCGGCAGCCGAACGCACCGCGTTCATCAGAGCTGCCTCGTCGTATGTGCTGTTGTACTGCGCTTCATCGTCACTGCCTGCGTTGTTATTGTCTATGTTTTCTTCCTCCAGCCCAGCGGCTGCTTCATTTCGTTTGTTCATGGTCTCCTCCTATTCCCTCGGTTTGTTAACGACAGTGCTGTCTGGACGAATAAATAATGCAAAATAAATGGGAGAGGAAACGAAAAGCAAGTGTAAAATGAAAAGCTGCATTGGAAAAGAAGAAAAAAAGGGTGGGTTTGTTGAAAAGAGAAAGCTAGCATTTTTTGAAAGAAACCAAAAAATTGCTTTCGCGTTTATCCTAAATTGCCTTTTTCTACACGCCTTATTTTTATAGTATTTTATTTGCTACTTTTGTTCTAATCACAAGCCAATTCACCCCACCTAATATGGATGGCGATTTAGATTTCGAAAACACGCCACTTGTCACGCTGCTGAATGACCTGCTAAGCGAGTACGAGTCCAGCGTCCGGACCCTGCTTCGCCAACTCGACACGGTTGGAAGTAGTAATAGCACCAGCAGCAACAGCAACAACAGAAACACAGGAAGTGCCGCCACCACCACCACAGCACGGGTGAACACAGCCAAGCGTCTAGCCTCGCTGGATCGCAATCTGCAGCGACTTTACGGCGAGATATTGCACCACCAGACTCGACAGCAGGAGATCCGTAGGACCCAAGTGTTGTCAATCGAAAGCGGCAAGGCGAAGCTCCACTTTATCAACAGCATGCTTGACGCGAAACAGCAGCTCGAGGAGATTGTGGCCGACGTTGGCAGGAAGATCGAGTCTGCCCAACGCGCGCAAAAGGCACGCCCGCCGGTAGCCGAGATTATCGAGTACGCGAGGAAACTGGGTATGTTCACCAGTGCGCCGCCCAACTTTGATCCTAATAACATTAGAAGCGGCGCCCTGCCCCCCGAACCGCCCCATCCGCTCCTGCTTGTTATGCGCACGGGTGCTCTGAATCGATACAGGACAAAGAAGGTCGCCGTAGACAGTGCTGATAATGACGACGAGGTCGATGACGATATGTTTGCCTCGCATATGGATGACGATCAGTTTGACGATGTCGATGCTGATGATCTGCTTCTTAGTCTGGATCTGAATCCCGATCTTGGCTGAGCAAATTTCCGATTGTTTCTTATACTCGCACAAGTACTCCTCTATTTTTTTCTATCTCTGGAGAGCCAACCCTCTGACCTGTTTATAATATACCAACCATGGAAACATTAAGCCCCACGCTCGGCATTGACAGCCAGGATGCTGTTATGTGGCATATATATCTGAGGAGCTAGCTTGGTTGTTCAAAGCTTTCTATGTGTATAATTAGATGCTACATTGTAAAAAAAAAAAAAAGAAAGGAAAAGATTGCTCGCCAAATATACGCCACCTTAAACGGCACAGACCGAACAATCGGTGTCTTTCACGATGCGCTTGGCCCCTTCAGCACTAGGGGAGCTTGATCCCCCTCTGCTCAATAATACCAGCCAAGACACAGAACTTTTCAGTAGACACGTCCTGGGGACGAAGCGTGGGGTCGATTTCGCACTCCTCAAGAAGCTGCAGCGTGGCAGGGTCCCAGTCCTTGAATATCCGAGCCAGCATTTTTCTCCGCTTCATGAACGTAAACCGCGTCAAGTGCTCGAGGGTAGACAGTGACGACCGGAGCAGTGGTTTCTCTAGCGGTCGCAACTGAACCACAGTGGCATCGACTTTGGGCCGGGGAACAAAGCTGGATGCAGGGACATTGTACAGACGAAAGGCATCGCACACGGATTGCGAGATAATCGAGAGGCGGCCACGGGGAGACTCGGATGCCGATGCGATGATCCGACTGGCCACTTCCTTTTGAAACATCAGCGTCATCGACACCGACCGCGCCGTCGAAAATATGCCCTGCCGCGTCGAGAGAAGCTGGAGCCACTGGATCAGAAGCGGCGTGGCCACGTTGAATGGCAGGTTGCCCAGCAGATGCACGTACTCGAACTCCGCGAGACCTATCGTTGGTGCTGTTTCTATTGTTGGCTTGCTGCCAGCGCTGGCAATCTGGCGGTGATCGATCTTGAGCATGTCGCCCAGGATCACCCGGAACCGTCCGTTCGATGCTTCCTGCAGCTGGTGGAGCGTCGGCATGAATCGCTCGTCCTTCTCCACGCCAACCACGTTGCGTGCGCCGTGGTCCAGGATCGATCGCGTCAGCAGTCCGGGACCCGGTCCAACCTCCACGCACAGCGCGTTGTCCATCTCTAGCCCCGCCAAGCTGACCAGCTTGTCTGTTACGTTCTTGTCCATGATAAAGTTCTGGCTGAGCTGCTGTCTGGCTCGCAGGTTGTACAGTTGGACGAGTTCCCGGATTGTTGGGAGCTTCGGGAGCTTTGACAGCGCCATGTGTGGGAGGGATTCGAGTCTGAAATATGTGTTTGCGTAAGGGAAGTGGTTGGCTAAGAACAAAGAATCAAGTAGTAGTGAAAGGGCTTGTTTTCTCCTCACTCTGTTGAGGGATTGCGTTCGGAAAAATTGGCAGCTGGTGAGGGGGAAGGAGACTTTGCCGGTTTTGATGGAAGCGCTTTATGGGCAGATCACATCATGCTCTTGGCAGCTGCAACCGCAGAAACCTTTGATCCAGATCTCACTGAGTACAGTCAAGAACCTTCAAAACAATGGCTGGGTTAAATGGATGCAATTAAGAATAGAAAGAAGAGAATAAAGGGGAAAACACGCACACGCGCGCGCTAAGGCTTGGTACAGTACAATTCACAAGACGGGGGAAGGGGGGCAATAATGAGAATAGAAAAGGCAGGGCTTACTCCAGAGAGAAGCGCTCGTGGACCTGCGTGTACTCGTCATGAATGCTGCGTCTGTGGGGCGCAGCAGCATCGGCACCGCTGTCGCCTCTGCTCCGACTGGCGTCAAGAAGCGTCCTGTTGGCCTTGAGCTGCGCCTTGCGGGAGTCATAGTCAGAGATGGCTTCCTTGAGCCCAATGCCAAAGTTGCGGTAGCAGCGGATCGACACGTAAACCGTGATCAGAATCAGCGCCAGCGTGACAACAATGAAGAAGGTCAGATACTTTCTGCTGTCCAGATACGGGTCGTCGTTCTTGTCGATTCCAACATTCATGCGCACAAGCTTGTAGATAAAGTAGGCAGGCGACAAACCCAAACAGACAATGACAACGATCATCACAATCCGCTTCTCCACCTTCAATGCCCAGAACGACAGTATCAGAAACACAATGCTCCCGGGGATCACCACTCCAATCTGCACCCATGTTTCGGGGTCGCTGACGCGCAGCACCAGCGTCGCCAGCTGCACTGAGTACGAGATGAAGAAGAATATGTCCAGCTTCAGCAGCGTCAGCAGAATTTGATGCCACTTGTACGCCCGACGGAGCGCCAGGTTTGCGCCTAGCTTCTTATATGTCTGCCACCCAAACAGCTGGTACAGCTCCCACGTCAGCGTAGCAAACGCAACCGAGCACAGTGCGTACACAACCATCGTTGTGATCTGCAGAATGCGCATGTCGTTGTCCTTCTGGAAGATGCCTGCCGACGCACTCGGATGAATGTAGAACGTCGTGTACTGAATTAACGAGTATATCAGACACATAATGTTGAACAGCGTGGCTGCGATGATTTGAATCGTGTTCTTGTGCGCCACTGCCTCCCAGCACAGCATCAGCAGGAAGAACTGGGCCACGATGAATATGACGTCGTACACGATGAACGACTCCTGCGTGATCGTCATTGTGTTGCTTGCGCTCTGGATCCCAAATCCCCACAGACTCTCTGTGCCGTTCTTGTAGATGTCGACTGTGCGCTTGATCACGTATCCCTGGATGCAGACAATCGCAAACACCTCGAGCAGCGCCACCAAAATGAACATCCGCGCCCATATCGACGTCGGTATGCCAAAGTTCTTTAGCGTCAGCCGTCTTTTCATTGTTGCGTGTCTGTCTACGTTACTCGTGCTGCAAGTGCAATACTTTGTGTGTTTGCGCTGTTGTTGTTTCAGCTCGAATTGAGCAGAATTGAGAGCAAATGACTGCCCAGGTTCAGCGTAGTTTAATAATTGAGCGACGTAAGCGGTACAGGATATGAAGTAGAAAGAAGGAGCTCAAGACAGAATAGGAATAAATAAAGAAATACAGAATTATGATAAAGAAAAATGGAGAGAGAGAAATGGCTTGTTTTCCTGCCTGAAAAAAAAAAATGATGCATGCAAGCGCCAAACAAATCGGGGGAACAAAAGAAAGAAAAAGGAACAAACCTCAGCCCATCCTTGGCTCAGAATGACTCTTCAAGAAGCACCTGCTTAAGTCGCCTTTTTGTGGCCATGTCTTGCTGTGGTTAAAGAGGAGGATCTGGAATAGCCGGGTGAGGATAGGTGATCCGAAGGGAGATGGGCTTACCTTAATATCCAGATTCTGGGCGTGACGATGAAAAAAAAGCAGTACCACCGTCCATCTGTCCTTGTAAGCCGAAAAGACGTACTGAAGAAAAAAAAAACAGCACATCATGTAAAAGCTCGCAATGGATCTATTCTATCTCGTGTGCAGACACGCTTTGCTTGGCCAGAAAGACATGTGCGGACCCGACTCCCTTTTCTGTTTAGCTCATCTTTTCCCACATCGTCATTTTTATTCTCTTTATTTACTACTGGCATTTATCGAAGGTGGTTTGTGTTTTTTTTTTATTTTCGTTTTTTGCTTCATTTACTTTTTAAGCAATCTATTTAGAATCGCCTTGGCTTTATTTACACTCTTTCTTGTCTGCGTTTCTCCGCTGCAATTCAATTCCAATCAATTCAACTCTGGCTTTGTTTTTATTTTGTTCCGTGGTACATCTTGTTGGACCAAACGCGCTTTATCTCCCCGTTTCTCTACCACTATCTGTCATTTGTCTGTCTCCTCTATTTTGATTTCAATTGATTGCTTACCAACCTTTGCCTTACATTTGGAACACCCTTAACGGGCACGTCTTGGAGCATACACCACTTACACACGCAAGCCATGGCCGACCTTGGAGGCGCCAACGACAGCGCGCCTAACAGCACCAACAGCACCAACAATCCAGGCAGCCGGCCATTCACGCCCAACTTGGGAGCCGCCGGCAACCTGGTGGCCGAGGAGGGGCGGGCAACCACGTCGCCTGCGCTCTCTGTGCGGTCCTCGCACTCGGTGCAGTCTCTACAGGCCGACGTGCCCACAATAAACACTGGGATGGCCAACATGGGCGTTAGCGGTGCAACCACAGCCACTAATACCATTGGCACTACTTCCACTGCCACCACGCAGATAGGTGGCGTTGTCGATGATGACGAGCCATTTTCACGGTCAGCAGCCAGCTACACACGATCCACGGTTGAAAAGGCTACGGTTGCCAAACTAAAGCTCGAGTCGTATTACAAGGACCTAATGGCCCAATGCATCGAGCGCAACCAGCGCAGAAAGGACCTGGAGCAGCGGCTGGTGACCGAAAGCGGATCATCGTCAGAGGAGCGCAAACACAGACAGCTGCAAAACCTAGGGTCGAAGGAGGGCGGGTTTATGCGACTGCGTCGAACAAAGCTTAGCGTGAACGATTTCCAGACGGTCAAGGTGATCGGGCGTGGCGCGTTTGGCGAGGTGCGTCTGGTGCAGAAACACGATACCGGAAAGATCTTTGCAATGAAAATACTGCGCAAGACCGAGATGATCAAGAAGGACCAGCTTGCACATGTTCGTGCTGAGCGCGATGTGCTGGCAGAGTCGGATTCAATGTGGGTTGTGCAGCTGTACTTTTCGTTCCAGGATTCGCGCAACCTTTATCTGATCATGGAGTTTCTGCCTGGTGGTGACTTGATGACCATGCTTATCAAGTACGATATTTTCCCCGAGGACGTCACCCGCTTCTACATGGCCGAGTGTGTTTTGGCCCTCGAGGATGTTCATCGTCTTGGCTTTATTCACCGCGACATAAAGCCTGACAACATTCTGATAGACAAGGACGGCCACATAAAGCTTTCAGACTTTGGTCTGTCTACAGGTTTCCACCGTCAACATGACTCAGCATACTACCAGAAGCTGCTTGAGAGCATCCACAAGGAGCACCCTGACGACAAGGCTGCTGCTGCTGCCGTTGGCGCCACACCCAGTTCCGCTGTAGGTCAGGACGGCGCATCCTCAGACAACCCCAACAAGCAGCCGATCGAGACGCTTCGGCGCGAAATCACGCTTACACTGTCAAGCAAAGAGAAGCTGGCCACGTGGAAGCGCAATCGCCGCCAGCTGGCGTACTCCACAGTTGGCACACCTGACTACATTGCGCCCGAGATATTTCTGCAGCAGGGATACAATAAGGCATGCGATTGGTGGTCGCTGGGTGCAATCATGTTTGAGTGTCTGGCCGGGTATCCGCCGTTCTGCAGCGACAACTCGCACGAGACCTACCGCAAGATCATGCACTGGCGCGAGTCTCTGGTGTTTCCCAAGGACGTCAGACTGTCGCCAGAGTCTGTGCATCTGATCCGCTCGCTCCTCTGCGACCAGCAGAACAGATTGGGCCGAAACGGTGCGTGGGAGCTGAAGCAGCACCAGTTCTTCAATGGCGTTGACTGGGCATCGTTGCGCACACGCACACGGCCGCCGTGGATTCCGCCGCTCTCCTCGATCACCGACACGTCGCACTTCCCCATCGATGAGATCGATCAGACCACATCGCCGTTTGACAACATTGTTCCTGCAGCCGCTGCTGCTGCCACAGACTCTGAGCCCCAGAAGGACCTGGCGTTTGTCGGATACACCTACAAGCGCTTCGACATGCTTACCCGCAAAAACGCCTTCTAGATCCAGCCCACAGGTGCGCCATATCAACCATCCCTTCTCCCTCTATCGGCCACCCCCGACCTTACATTATCCTATCGCCCCAGAACACCAGCTTAGCCTTCCTTTCTTCCCTCCATTATTCCTCTCGTTTCGCCCGTTTACACATCCTTATTTGTCACCTCATATTTTATATTCACATCTAGTATCCATCACATAGCTTTCATTTCTATAGTGTGCACCGGTGCATTCTATGCGAGCGAATCCAACGCAGTGATGCTTTCGCTTGGATTGTGCTGCTTCGCTAACTGCCAGTATGTGTCGCAGCCCGCCCCTGCCAGCCAGTTCTTCGCCTGGATCTCGGTCGGGCATTTGCGGAGCCTAAAGTTTGTGAATCTTCGCCTTTCGATCTCGCCCTGCCAGATCAGATGACACGAATTGTCCGAATAATCCACCTCGTCTCTCGAAATACCATTATCGGGCGTTGTTTGTCCCGCAGATACGTCCAGCTTGGGCTGGCTGTCAGTCCAGTCGATTCGGCGGAGCATCAGCTTTTTGTACGCCTTGACAAACTTTGCAGCACCCTCCACAACAACCACGCTCATTTGCGGACACGCCAACGCGCACCCAGACAAGTTCATTTGGTCTGCATTGATAGACACCTTGTACCGGTGCTGTGGATGCGATAACTTGTGCACTCTAAAGACTGCACACAAAAGTCCGTCTCTTTGTTCGGCCTCCTGCGCCTTCGTCTCCGCCTTTTCTCTGCGCTGCTCCTTAGTCAGCTTGCGCGCTTGGTTCTGGGCAACGTGCTTTTCAAGCCTCTCATTCATTTGCTTTCGCACCTCGGCCTCAAGCTTGGTTGGGTCGGGTACCGCCTGTGTTGCCATGATGTGCATGAAGTTGGACATGCGTAGTTTGGGCTTTTCGGGCTGCGCTAGACCGAGCATCACCTTCTCGCGGTGCTCGCGCTGTTGCTCTATCCGACGTTGGCGGCGGATTTTCTTGCGCTCCTTGCGCGTTAGAATCAGATGGCTCGGCGCCTCGCTCATGGCGCGGATTGGTTCCGGCGGGTCAATGGGTACCGGGTGCTGCACATAGATGGAGACCAGAGAATCGGGCCCATCAAGTGCGTATTCAGCCGGGTCATAGGAGTCACTACCGTTGGAAAGGAACGGCGCATCCCACCACTCGACTGCAGGCGGCTCCGGCGGCTGAATAACGTTAACAACATCAAGGACCTCCTCATCGAGCCGTGCCTTGGATGCGCGCTCCGCGATCTCTGCCTTCAGTTGCTCCATCTTTTCCTCGGTCCTCTTTCTCTCCGCCTGCTCCACAAACTGCCCGGGACGCACAAAATGAAACTGCTTTGCATGCTTACGCATCTGCGGCTCGGCTTTACGTCGTCCTCCGACCATGTGTACGTCGTAGTATGGGTTCTTTTCGGGATCCGTAAACGACGCAGGCACATCGTGTTCAATCTTGAGTTGTCGTGGTGGCTCTTTCCGCTGGTTTGCCTTGATTGACGATATCCGTGGCATCGTTGATAGCTTTGCTCGTTTGGCTTGGGGGCCTGTGGGTTTGTAATCGTCGCGAAGCATTGGATGGAGTTCCTGCGAATGTGCGGAAATCTTCGACTGTTGCTGTTGCTGTTGCTGTTGTGTCAAGTTGGGTGAAGGCATGGCTGTGGCGTTACCACCGATATTCCGGCTCCTCAATTTGGCTTCAATCCGTGCCCTACTGGCGGCAATCGTCTCCTGCAGCGACGCTTGATCTATTGGCTTTGCTGGCTGTGCGCCAAGCGGTGGCCGTGGTAAACCTATGCCTCCACCAGTAGGAAGATTCATGCTTGCCATTCGGGCGAGCACCTCCGCGCGCTTTTTTGCAATCAGCGCATTGATTTCCTCTTGGCTTTTCGGAGGCTGTGACATTGTGCAGTTGCGTATTTGTTGTGATATGTACAAATACGAAGAGTGTAAAACAAGAAAAGAGAAATACTGATTTGAATTGTTTGCAAAGCCAAGGAAATGTTGGTAAAAGCGCTGTTTTTGGGACTTTATGCATTTATGAAATATACCCATTGCATAGCTGTGTATAGCTTATGGGAGATATGGCGATTTTATGAGTGACTATTATTTCTTTTCTTGTGAATTATCACGTCCACTTTTTCAATCAAAAAATTGTTTTTTATTTGACGCGTTTCAGTAGCACGTACATTTCTCTCTTATAATTTACGAAAAAGAGCATGAAAAAAAAGATACTGTAGTTTTCTTTCTTTCTTGCGTGTTCGTTCAATTCTTCATGCTTTACTTGTGTTACTACGGCATTATATCTTTGTATTATTTATATACCTCTTATTTCCTGTTCAATTGATACACTATACTTTCAATATCTAAAGTTACATTGTCTTGAGCGCATGTAAGAGTATGTTTGCGTACTAGGAACAAAACACTTTTTGCATTTTTCTCAAAGTATATACTTCCTGTCTTTCTCTCTCCCATTCTCATGTGCAGCGTTAATACAACGCATGAATGCATGGGTTTGAAAATTTTTTTATGGACGTTTGTATTTTTGTATAAATACACCGATTATTTTGGTTTACGGCTCTTGTTTTCTCTAATTTTTACCTTTCCTATTTTCTTTTCATTTTGGTTGGTTTCATTATATGCTTGTTTGTAGGTTTTTGTTTGCTTTAGCGTAAACTTTATAATATTACTTTGTGGACTCGAGCTATATCTTACCAAAGCGAAAAAGAAGGAGTTGTCGCTACTGCGGGTTTAGCACTGGCTGCTTCGTTGTTTACTTTATTCTCTTTACGTACTATCTGAATTACTAGCCGAAATGGTAAGCAAATTTCAACAGCAAACAGTTCAAAGTTTGGTGTTGTCATTTTATATTTTATACTATGGAATATATAATAAACATTCTTTCCTGCGCTTGTGGATGTATGTGTCTTCGAAGGGGCTTTTTTTTATGAAAAGAATAGGTGACGAACCCTGCGGACTATGTACACTCGGATGAGGAGATCGATATTGAGATGTTTGATTCAGACGTCGAGCTAAGCAAGGTTGCTAGCAAATCTCGGAAACCAGTAATATCGTATGACTCTGATAGCGATTTTGAGGATTCCAAGCCCACACGCGCAGCATCGTCGAGACGTGGCAGCACACGTGGAGGCGGCAAGGGTCGCGGCGGAAGCAGTAGCACTGGTGCAGCAGCAAGGAGAAAGGAGGCAAATGATGCGACAGAAGAAACAGTTGCTGAAGATGAGTTTGACATCCAGGCCAAGACAAAGCCAAAACGCGGTCGTCCGTCAAGGGAGACTAAGCCTGTAAAGCCCAGGGCTGGCCGCGGAAGGAAGAAGGCATCTGTTTCAAGAAATATAAGCGATGGCGAGGATGATGGTGACGATGATTATGCTGCTGGTGCAAAGACATCGCGCAAACGCACGACAGGAGCAAAGGGCAAGTCCCGACAGACTACTTTTGATGAGATCAGTCTACCACAAAAAGAACCTGTATACGATCCGGCTATATCCAAGGCCCTGGCCAAGCAGTATCCAGACCCTTACTGGCACGAATTGTTACCCACCACATCCACGTCCGATCGCATTGATCTTATTGACGAAGAGCATCAGTTAGATCTGCTGCCATATAACATTAGCGATCAAATGGCAATGACTGGTATCACGCTTTCTCCAGATGGCACAATGCTTGCGACCTTTGGCAGCGCAGGTCAAGTCAATATCTGGGACGTTGAGACGTTTGAATGTCTGATCAGCTTGCGCGATATGAGCGAGCTCAACATTGACGAGTTTTTTGTTGGGCAGTTTACGCCAAACTCGGAGTATCTTATTGTTGGTGGCAAGCTAAAGGATCGCAAGCGGTGGTCTGAGGCCGATGAGGACAACCATATTCTGCCATGCCCTCTGAAGGTGTTCAACGTCTTGACTGGAGAAGTTGTTTCGCGTCTCGAGGGCCACTCGGAGGAGATTTTGTGTCTAAAGAGCGTTGTTTACAAGGGCGAGAACTATTATGTGACCACCAGCCAGGATGGCTACATCCGGCGCTGGCATATGGATTCTGACTGGGTTGTGCTGCTGGACACGAAGGAGGTTGAGGATGGCGTTACGTGTATGGCTTTCACTGTTTCGTTCGTGCCCAATACCGGCAACCGTTTCTTTGTAGCATCGACTGACGACCATGTTACGCTCATGGATCTTGAGAACTGCGCTATCGTACAGCGATTTGATCCCATTTACTCGTCGTATTGCGACTGCGGAAAATTTGTTGAGCTTGTTGAGCAGCCCTTGGTTCAAGAGATACAGGGTTCTGCTGTTGCTGCAGATGGAAGCCCAAGCAACTCGGAGGATGCCAGTGCATTGCCCGCCACATCCAGTAACAACTCTGCCACAGAGCCCAGAACGCCCTACGCATACTTTATCACCCGAGGCGTCGAGCTGCTGGATGCGGAAAACAACACTGTTTCCTCGCGACCAAACACATGCACCCTCCATCGGCTAGTTTATCCGACAGAGCCTGACGGCAAATTCGAGCTGCAAGAGGTCAGGCGGTACTACCACGACGAGTACCTGTCCAACTCCTGGCTAATCCGCATCACATCCAACGGACGCTATCTCCTTGCGCCCACGTTGAACGGACAAGTGTTTGTATTTAGCATTGCCACCGGCCAAGTCACGGGCATTTTGCGTGACCATGACACGATTGAGGTGCGCGACTGCAAGTTCCATCCAACAAGGAATCTGCTGTTTACTTGCAGCGACGACGGAACGGTGAAGGCATACCGGAGTGTGTTCAGACCCAAACAGCACGACGAAGTGGAGACTGGTGCACAGCTTGCACCCGGAGAGGTAACAGACGCCCAGCAGAAGGGACTTCAGTTGGATAGTGTGGAGCCCGAGTCACCGCAGACCGTGGCTGTCTCGCCCCTTGCTTCTTTAAAGGAAGGGATTGAAACGATGGCAGTTCACGAAGTCGAATCCGCTGTCAAGGATGATGCACCACCGACCTCTGCACTATCGGCACCACAGAATGGCAGCAAATGTGACACAAAGAGCACTCAGAAAAATAAAGTGAGCATTGCAGAGAGTGGTTAATGTGACAGGTTTTTGCTAATTGCCAGATTAACTATGCATATTCGCTTTCCTTACTATCATTTGCCTTGCTTTTCTTCCATTCTTAAAAATAAACGCTCCATTCTCCCTTTTGTACTTTATTTGTGCTCAACTTTGTATTCAGCACGTTTACAAAAAGAAAAATAAGAGAAAATATGATACAAAGGCAATAAACTCATGGCTAAATTATGTAAGGCAGGCGCCCTTTTCTTGTTTGGACATAAGACCTAGCTTTCTTGCAGGCTCTGGGTCAGGTCAAAGTCCAAATCATCAAACTCATCAATGGTCTCTGTATCCTGCTCGGTAATCGAAGGCATGTTCCGAGACACAGAGTAGCCGGAAACAGCGCTTGTTGGTGATGTTGTTTGGCTCATTAGGCTCTGCTGCGCCCCCGAGCCATTGCTGCCTTGGCCTGGCTGCTGGAAGATGTTGGGTGACGAGGTAAATGAGCCGCCAAATAGTCCATCGTCCGCTCCTCCTCCGCCTCCACTAGTGATGCTCAAGGACGTAATATTAGGACTGCCAACATCCTCAAACTCAAAGTCCTCTTCGGCTATGGACCCGCTTCCGTGGCCTGCCATGTTCCCGCCGCCACTGCCGCTACCACTCCCAAGCTCTGCGGATGGGTCTATTTCCTCAAACAGCATGTCATCGTCATCAGCAACCGAGCTTTTGTTGTTGTTGCGCTCTTCCTGGCCAGCACCCTCATCGTCCTCCAAAAACTGCACATTGTCGACCTCCTCAAACTCGTCGTCATCGCTGGCAACCTCCTCAAACAACGCTTCGTCCAGATAGTCGGTCGCCTCCATGCTATATTGTTTATCCGCAGAACCAGGGTTGTCATGCACGCGTAATGGACCACCACCAAAGTCGCTGCCATCATCAAGCATTCCCTCAAGTTCCTTTGCTAGCTCGTCCTCTGCGGCCTCGTCGATTGTTGGTTCACGCCTCACACCACCCATAGGTCCAGCTGCACTCTTTGCGTCCTCTATCTTTGAAGGGTCGTACTGGTTGGTTGGCAGCGCCAGCGACCCGGATGCCGATGTGCCGGATGAGCCAACACCGTTGCTCTGAGAGCTGGTCTTTATCGACGTCCTGGAAGCCACCCGCTCAATAACAAACGCCTTGTTTTCCTCATCGTATATCAACACGCAATCGACTTCGTCATCAGAATCATCACCAGCCGCATTGCATTTTCCATTACCATTACCGTTCTCGTCACTGGCATGCAAAACATTCACATAGTCGCCTTCATACGTGCACACGGTTTTCTGGTCGCGCGCAGTAGTCTCGAAAATGGCCGGCAGCACTGCTTCCTTGCCATTTGAGCTGCCCTTGCCTGGAAGACTAAGCAGACGCGCACGCAAGTTGGGCTCGGCTTCGAGTGTTTCCCGACAGAGCTTTGTTGTAGTGCGCGGAAGATTCCGCGAAACAAGGTGAAACCCACTATCCTCATTGCTGCTACCGTCTGGCCCATCAACCGCACTGCTTACGTTGTTGCCGATGCTTCCTGTGCTCTTCTGCATGCTCACTCCCAGACGAAGCTGGTATGTTGTTTGCTGGTCCAAATTTATGGACATTTCGATAAAAAAGTACACTAGTAAAATAACACTAATGTAAAATAAATGAGTGGATAATGATACGTGTGGAAAGTAAAGAGAGGAAGAATTCAATTTCGTTTCGGAAATGCTGTGTAAAGGAATGAAAAAGGGACAAAGCAATTCAGAAACCCAAAAAATGTACAGCTGCTACTAGATTTGATATTAAGCGAGTCACATGCACAAGCCATGCTCTCCCATCAGGCAGTGGAAGCGATTGAATTAAAAGTCGAAACTTGTTTTTGGATCGCACTGGCTGCGCAGAAAAAAATGATATTCTTCGCTTCTTGTTTTCTATATTTTATCTAGCTTTGCCTTCTTTTAACCCTTATTTTCTCAACTTGCCATATTATGCCGCATTTGAAGTCGGCAAAGTATATAAGACAGTGGGTAGATGGTCTCCATTTGAGTCAGAGCGCGGAGACGGAAGCCTTTCCATTTGAGCAGTGCTTGGCTGCACTAAATGGCGTTGGTGTGCAAACAGATTATGACCTGGTTATTCGAACCGATGTGTTGCCTGAGACACCACCCTTTCTGCACCGCTACATAAAAGCCATCCGCATGGTTGTGCTGGAGCACTTTACCAGCGGCGGACAGTCGGCACTCGATGTTCTAGACTCCACAAGTGAAAACACAGGTTATGTGGACAGGAGTCCAGTGTTCATTAAAAGTGGGATAAGTTGCTTGGATGATCTTCTATGTGGTGGGCTGCGCGTAGGACAAGTGACCGAGCTATGTGGCAAAAGTGGTTCGGGCAAGACCCAGTTGGCGATTAGGTTTGCGGTGTCCCATCTGGTCTCGACAAACGCACAGTCTAGTGACTCAAAGGTATACTTCCTTCAGACGAGTACGCTTCCTATTTGGAGAGTAGAGGAATTACTCCGGGCAGAGCTAGGTGATTCTGGTGCGGCAAATAACAACACATCGTTACAGAGGGCGATGGAGCGCCTTATAGTCGTTGACTGCCACACCCACGAATCGCTGCTGGAATTTCTGTACAAGTATGCTGCAGAAACGGCCTACTCTAGAAGGAATGATGAAAGTACGTTGAGCACGGATCTTATGATTATTGACAGTATTCGACCGCTTATAATCAATGCATCAGATACATACAACAACCGGTATGTTCTGATCCATGCAATAAAGACAGCTCTACGCTCTATCTGCGCTGGAACCCAGAATTTGCGCTCGGTTGCCATCTTCATTACAAACGGCATATCGCAGCGCGGTTTGTCCGAATCCAACAGCTACAACGAAAGTTATCGATCTGGTACAACAAACTCTTCCACATGGCCATTCAACATTCAGCCTAGTCTTGGTGTTTTGTGGGCTCAAACAAGTCATACACATATTCTTCAAAGTCCAGAGCATCTGTTGCTGGATGGAGGTGTAAACACGGGCTTGTCTGATAGCCAGAACAAAGTCTCGGAGGTTGGCAAGATAGGCGGTAATAGTGATTCCCAGACAAGGGCAACAGTGTTGAAATCTGTATATCTGCCTGCGGAGAAAACGTGTATATTCTCAGTTCTTGAAAAGCCTGGCGTCAATTAAGTTTAGCAGTGAGGATTGTCTACGTTTAGCTGAAAGTGATTGGAATTGATACCAATTTAGCACATGTATTGAACAGCAAGCAAAAGCAGCATGTGTCTATAGGAAATGGCCTTGGTTTCTAAGTTTGAGCAGCATGCGGACGAGACACGTCGGGCTTTGGAGAAGCACAGCTTGCGGCTATAGCCTCCTCCGTCATAAACGGCGCTGTTGGAAAGAAAATACAGCGGCGTGGAACCATGCCCATATCTTTTCCGCGGGTGACGTTTATCGACAGAACCCAGCCATCAGCAAACTCGCCAAAAACGTACATGCGGTCGCCGCGCTCAACGGTCAGCTCATCGTTAAGTGATGGACTGTGCGGCTCAACAGCACGCAATGGTCCCAATGGAGGCTTGTGACGGACCGCGAGCTGATAGCTATCTGAAAGACTCTCGATGCTGTCAGTCAGTAGATTTTCGTTTTTTAGCTTGTTCTGGATCTCCTGTCTGCTAATGTCAGGGTCAGAGAGACTGTTGTTATCGACTGGATGCTCAACCTTGCACGCACTTTTGCCTTTATGGCTGTATTTCTGTTCTGGCGGTTGGTTGCGGAACATTGTGCGCAGAGACGTGTTTCCTTTATGCTCATATTTATTCTCTGTTTTCACGCCAGGGACCTTGACATCCTTGGCGGGGCTGGGAGCCTTATTACGCTTCGTTGAGTCTCGTATGAGCTTACGCGGCTTTTGCTGCTGTTTTTG
Organism: Coemansia sp. RSA 1200; assembly: GCA_027578915.1. Classification (NCBI taxonomy): domain Eukaryota; kingdom Fungi; phylum Kickxellomycota; class Kickxellomycetes; order Kickxellales; family Kickxellaceae; genus Coemansia; species Coemansia sp. RSA 1200. The sequence continues at coordinate 10,964 of JANBTT010000117.1, read as the reverse complement.
GAAGTTATTTTTTGTGGGCGCACTCATTTCCGGATTAACCGAGGATGTGTCAAGAAGCATGTTCTGCTTTTCCCCTTGATTACTGGCTGCCGATTTCGATTCGTTTGGTGCCGTACCTCGGTCTCTGTTGTATTCACCGCCGGCCTTGTTGTTGCCTGACATGTGGAGCCGGATTGTCATCTTGCTGTTTTCGGGGTCAACAGGATTATATTGGTAGGGATCTGGCGATGGAAGCTGTGCCTTTGCAGGCTCGCGTAGGGTATAGTTGCGTTTGTCCGATAATCTTCCTTCGTCTCCATTCGTAGGTTCCATACACTCGATACCATTTGACACCCCGTACACATTGCGGGTTGCGGGTTCTGCTGCTGCAGTTCTGACGCAGTGGTCAGTATATTCCTGGTTTACTTTTCCCGCCGCATAGCTGCTCTGTTCGTTGATGTCGATAGCGCGCCAGTGTTCAAACTGGTCCTCGTGCGGAACGGTGTCGTTCGGCGGGTTCTGGAGCGGATACATGTTGATGGTTGCGGCATTGCTGTTCCTGAAGAACATTGGATTGTCGTTATTGATGTTGTCCATTTTGTTATAACGATTAGAGATGTCGGTACCAGAGTCTGGCACATATTGCCGGTGCTTCTCTCCATATCTAGCTCCTCTAATATGATAGGAAGGCTCTTTAGAAAGTGTGCTCGGTCGTGATGATGGTCCTGAGCTCGCTACAACGTTCCGAGTAAGATCGGGGCTGCTACCGCTTCCTCTCATGCCCTGGGATGCTACCGATCTGTTTTTTCTACGACGGCGCATGTAAAAATAGAATGACGTAGCAAGGATAAAGAGCAGACCGATGATAATCAGACAAATAAAGCCATCTGCAAGCTTGAACGGCTTGTTTTTCTGATAGTTGCTGCCATTTCCGTTTGTTATTCGCTTTTCGCTTGGGTTTGTCGAGTATATGGTAAAGCTTTCGCTTGACTCTTGAGCCGTCAAACCTGTGTCAGCGTTCTTGCTATCTGGGACGCCAATATCCACTGTGTCATCGTGGCGGCTTAGTGTTGGTTTTGGCGTTTCCTTGTGAACATATGAAGATGGTGGTGTAATCGCTGGGTTGTTCATGTTCTGTACTCTTTGTTGAACGCTCGGTTGAAAATTCTGGGGTGCTATTTGTTGCTGGATACTTGATGGTAATGACAACGACGGTTGTGCCAGCGAGACTACGGGCTGCTTTATATCACTGCCTTCAAATATTTGTGACCCGATAACGATAACAGTCTCTGTCTTTACAAGCATATTGCTACTGCTATTGTTGTGGTTGGCATCTGGATTAAACGGGGCCGGCTTCTTTGTAGAACTTGGAATCTGTGTTTGGAATATGGCTGGTGGTGGTGCCGTCTGTCGCGGATGCTGCAGCTCTGGACTCCCCTCTCCTTCTAGTCGTAGAACACTGGAGATGGGTAGGTACGCGATTGAACTCTGAGCCACTTTTGCACCAATAATGCCAAAAACATATGGCGACTCTAGTGCCACTTCAAGTGAGAAGTTGGTGGGGATCGGCGCGATGTGGACATGAGCAGAAATGCCATTCTGTAAAACGAACCTTGGTTGTGTTGAAACATGCACCTGTTCCGCTGAAGCAATATCGGTAGCTATGTGGTCAAAACCCTGATCTAGATCTAGCATATTCTTGTCTATATAGTCACCATTTTTACTGGCTGCTGGATGTACGCTCATGGGTATGATTCTAGTGGTTTTTTCCACTGATTGATCATCTTTCCGTAACGGCGGCTGCTCCGTCGCTGCTAATGGGAAATGCATCGTTTCCATTAGAATATATAAAAACTAATGCTGGCTGAAATTTTGAAAATAAAAACTAGAATTGAGATGCACTGTAGATGTTCAACAACTGGAAAGGATATAGTGAAAGAAGCCTTTTTGGCAGACAAGAATCAACAATAACAGTATCCTAAACATTTAGAAAAGGAAAGTTTATCTGTCTTGATAAACAAAAAAGGAATTGGATTTCAAACCCTCATATTTGTCAATTCTCAAACAGCAGCACATGCCGAAAATAGCCGTCCAAGCTTATATACCGTTAAAATGGCCTTGAAGATATAAAGGAACAAGGCCTTATTTTTCCGACCAGTCCGTCTCTAGCGAGGTGCCATGTTTCAAGCGCCCTTCTTAATTATTCACCATCCCTGTATTATACAAAACGAATACGTTATATTTAGCCATGCCCATTGTTTGGTGGAATTTATAAACTTTAACCTATTTTTAACATCTAATTCGCGCAGTAATATAACTCCCCCACCTAAAATAAATAAATAAATAAATAAATAAAAGCATCCACGGCTGATCTGATCTGGAAAGCATGATCGGCTCAATGGAAGAAATCCTTGGTTGTATTTTTCACAAGTGAATGAATCAAAGCTAAAGAAATATTGTGCGTTGTTGGCTCAGATTCAGTAGATCTGTCTGTTATTTGAAAATCCTTCGGGACTTTTCCTGTTTTCTGCATGCTGTTCGATAAGGCTAAAAAACGATAATAAAAATATCAATCAAGACTACAAAAAATAACGAGCGAAAAAGCCCCGCTTTTCTTTTATCCGCGACTGTTCTTGTGACATGAACATTTTTTTCTTTTTCTACATTCATTTCTTGTCAATTGTAAACTTTCCTTGTTTTTCTTTTTCCTTGTATTATTATTTTCGTTCATTTCCACACACTTTCCATTAATACCCGCTTTTTTCCAATGGCAACCCCGTCAAACTCTCTCTTGGTTGCACTTGGTGACTATGGCAGCGATAGAGAGAGCAGCGATTCAGAGCACAGCGAAGTACATTTGAGTACCAATTCTTTACAGAATATCAAGAAGGAAAACATCGACACTGCTGATACCGTGACAGAAGATCGTTTTGAAGACGGAACACCGAATACCGATAAGGATGCACCGCTAGATGAAAACGTGGATAATAAGTTCAACAGCGAACAGGCTTATTCCAACGTAAGCGATGAGCAGCTGGAGGCCTACAGAAAAACAAAACATGGCTTGGAGCGGTTGTTAGGATGTGGGCAAATACCCGATTTTCTTTCGCGTCCAGAGCTGGGCGAATGCTCATCAGAACTTCAAGACAAGTTTAGCCATTGGCATGTGTTGAAGCACCAAGGTGCCAATTTTAATGACGCGCTGATGCGAAACAAAACTTTCCGGAATCCAAATATATACAAAAGACTTGTGGATCACTTGGATCTGGAAGAGACCGGATCAAATATGCCACCGGATGGCTTTGATTCGGCAACTCTTAGGAATGACTTTAATGTAAAGGATCTGGCGAGCGATCAAGAGAGAAGAGCACGCGAGTACGCTGCGCGGAAAACAGCAGAGGCGGCTGCAAATGGGATTCGCAAGATACAGTTTCAGTCAGCCGGACACCAGATTACACAGACCGCGGCTACTGTGCAGGCACAGAATGGCAAATCTTTTGAAGATGCTGTACAACGAGCTAGGTTAATAGCCCAGCACTTGACCAAGTCTAAAAAGTAGGGGTTTGTCATATTCCTGTTATGTTGGCAATTGCCATGGATTAAAATGTATTATTCTCTATATATTCCGATAATTAGGTAATTGTAATAAGGCGTGGCATGTTAATATATGTGTATTGCTACACGGCGTGGTTGCGGGGCAGCTCATGTAGCACCCTGTATGGAGCATTTCCCGATATGCTAGTTCTGTACGGAAGCATGAACTGCGGTTTTTTCAAGGCCCAGCTCTGTTGTTTGCACGTGGGATATACCACACGTGGATTGTTGCCCACCAGATTATCAGTGTCTGGTACAAATCCCACCTCGCTAGCATTGTATATAGAGCTCTCATCATCTGTGTTTCTTGCGGAGCTGCTGCTGAGAGATGGCTGCGAACGCAGACGTGGATAGACGCTCTGGATGGGATTTCCAGAGCCTGCAGAGTCGTAGGCTTCAAACAGATTATCGGTTGCACGCGTGTCGGGCTTGGCGTAGCTGCTATCAACAATGTCGTCTGCGCCTCTATCCTCATTCTCCTCGAAAAATGTGCTTGTGATTGGCATTGTCTCAACGCCGCCACCGCGATTCTTTCGATCCTTTCCTTTGATGCGCTTTTTGATAGAGCCCAACCACGACGTGCGTCGTCTAGCACCAATCGGCTGCAATCCGTCTGCACGGTGCAGCGAATGTGAGAAAGTGTCATCTCTGTTTGCAAACGCAGCGTCTGGTGGCCTTTGCTGCGAGGAAGAAAAGGCAGAAAGGGCATTGCCAACAGCAGTGTTCCTAAGACTTAGTCGTCGACCAAGAGTGGCCCACGACTGTCGGCCCGAGCTTTTGCTGCTTTCGGCGCTACTTTCGTTCTCGCTGCTAACGCTGCTGTTTGCCCTGGTCTGTGTCTTCCGGAATGTTTGTGAACCTGTCGCCAAAGTGCGCTCGTCAACAGCCCATCTGGCCGTATCGTTTATGCACCTATTTAGATACCTTCGACTGCCTTGGTAGCCCCTTGGTTCCACAGGTGTTTGCTCTGTTGGTATAATATTGCTGTTTTCCTCACTAGCATCGCTCAAATAATTGTCAAATCCCCCCAACTCACCAATAGGTTCAAGATTGCTAGAATATCCTGTCATGTCTATAGCGCTGAATCTATTTGGATATCCAAATGTGTTTCCAGGAACAGACAGCAGACTTTCACCATTACCCAGAACGGCACGTCTAGCAAGTCTCTGTCGGCTGTATGGTTGCGGATGGCCATGCACTGCCTGAGAAGAAATAGTGCTGCCAGCTGTCTGGATGTCGGAGAAATGTGTCAGTGACATTATCCGCACACGAGCTGGTTTCAAGAAGCGTTTGAAGAAGAAGAATAAGCGGGAGATAAATATTTGCCTTCTGTTTATTAAAATATGCAATGAGTGTATTCCATGAAGCTAACAAAACTAGAGGAGAGAAAATGTCTGTAGAAAATGAAAGAGAGACTGCCTGGGAATGACAGCTACTTACACGGGTAGGGAAGAGGGCATGCATTGTCAGTCGCGCCATGTGGTTCAGTGTTTTGTGCAATTTCAATGCATCGTTTGCGAATGAGGGAATAGGAAATGGAAGAGAGAAAGCACATTTTCTTCATCCACCATCCCTATTTTCCCGTACCTATTTGTGTACTGCTGGGCGTTAGGGACATAAAAAGGCTGCTAATGGGGATGCAGGTTTAAAGGAACCCAGATCAATAAGAAAGCTTGAATTACAAACCGAGTTAAGCGATGAACGAGGCGAAAGTAATGTGTTTTGAAAATACACAAGAAAAAAAAGAGCAACACAGAAGCTTCCCACATTTGGTTTACTGCATTATGTTTTAAAAATGGCACTACAGCCATTGCTTCTCCAAAACGTTATTCATCTTTGGATTTTGCCTCATAATATTGAAATGAAAAATGGAATGGATAATCTATAATATTTTTGGACATTTTGTAAAAGTCCACTGTCATCTAGAATCGCACCTTGATTTTCACTCTGGCCAGAACAATAACAAGTAAATAATATCAACCGACACATCTGAAGACTCTAGAAATCCGAAATATCGCGAAAAAGAACACTTCATTAAACCACAAGAAAGAAAAAAGTGAAACGGGAAATGTAAAAAGTAAAAACGGGAGAAGGGAAAGTATGGATACGAAAAAGATAGGGAAAAGACAACGAAAGATATCGAAATAAACGGGTGTTTAGAAGGAAATTAGCCCAATAAAATATCAAGGGACTCCTTTACTGGATAGCAACAAAGTTCTGGCGAATCTGCCTCTTGCTCAGGATGTGGTTACGGCGGCGGTAGTGGACTAAAAGAACGCACGCAGCGATCACAACCGCGCAACCGACGCCAACACCAATGCCAATCCACTTGGACCGCGAGGTGGACTTTGCATCACCTTGAAGAGGACTATCCACCTGGCCGGGGCTGTCGGGGGCGACCTGCGCAACGCCGTTGAGATCGTCCATGTTGCTAGTCACCTTCATGTAAGTCCTGTCAATGAGCGGGCCCCACGAGTTAAGGGTATGCAGGTCGCTTGACGAGTCGCGTACCTGCGAGCTCAGCGTCGTGGAGAGAAGCTGCAGCTCCGATTTCGGGTTCACAGCGGAGCTGTCCTTCGTGATCGAAAGACTGATATAGTAGTGGGGGTAGTCTGGCTCCGACTTGCGAATGAGCATTGACCGCCGGCGATTTGCTGTGACAACAGTATCCTCCTGGGCAAAGATCATCGACGCTGTAGCGCGGTTCTCGTTGATCCCCAGCGCCAGAGCCACGAGATTTGGGACTTGGTTGAAGGCTTGCGAAGCCAAATAGTTGTTCGATCCAAACAGGTTCTCGTATGGCGCAAGGATCCTGAGTGTAAAGGTCAGACACTGGCTGCATGTAGAGCTGAGCGGGTTGAAGATCACCTGAGGCAGAGAGTCTCCAGTGTCGGTGGTGGCAGTGGCAGATGGCAGTTCGGTTGGCTCAGCGGTCAAGCGACTAAAGTCGACAGAAGTTGGCACAGAGATTAAGCTCTTGGTTGTCGACGACGTTGTTGACGATGGCAATGTTGTTGGCGGCTCCTCAACATGCGTGGTCACTGATGTTTGCTCAACATAAGTGGTTGCTGGTGTGCTCTCTCGTTCAGGAGTCGAAACCTCAGATTCTTGGGAGCTGTAAGTGTGCGTGGGTCTGCTCGAGGTATCTTCATTCTCCTCATTCGTAGAGAAGTGTTGTGATGACTCGACATCTGTAGACCGATCGACTGGAGAGCTACCTTCATCAGTGGGTGAGCTACCCTCAAAGCTACCCTCGTCACTGGAAGAGCTGTATTCACCATTGGGAGAGCTAATCTCCATGCTACTCTCATCAGTGGAAAACCTGCTGTCATCAGTGGATCCAGGATATTCCGACTCTGGGATTGTTGAAGGTGCATATGTGATGTCGCTGATCTCTTCGTATGTGGTATCACTAATTTCGTCTGTTGGATGAATCCAGAACGATTTGGAAAAGTCATCAAACGAGCCTGTGGGCTCCGTCCCATCGAAACTTGTCTCCTCAAATCCATCAGTGGAGGGTGTGCTTATAACAAACGTATCACCTGTTGTAAAGTCTTCAAACGAATCAAGCGTGTCAGCGGTGGCAAAAGTCGGAGGGATAAAGGCGCTGTCCTCCTCGCTGGTATGAAGCCAAGGAGGAATAAACTGGCTTATGGCTGTGTCTTCCTCAAAGCTCTCTGTCTGCAACCATGTCGGTACTTCGATGATGGAAAGAGCACTGCTTGTAGGATTGAACGTATCCGTTTCAAAGTCATCGCCGGTCTGTGTCTCGTCTCCAGGCCAGGTAACCTCGGGCCAGCTGATTTCAGGCCAACTAACCTCAGGCCATGTGACCTCAGGCCAGCTAACCTCAGGCCAGCTAACCTCAGGCCAGCTAACCTCAGGCCAGGTTACCTCGGGCCAGCTAAACGTAGACCACTCTACTTCAGGCCAGCTAGCCTCTGGTAAGGTGATGCCTGGCCGCACTGTTTCCTGTGTATCGGTTACATCTTCACTAGGGGCTGCAGTAAAGTCATCTGCCGTTGACTCTTCAACAATATCTGTGGTTGGCGCTTCTTCCAGTGTGGAGAAATCAGTAGGCGATTCGTCTGATTCCCAGATAAATGTGATGTCGTGAGTTGATAGTTCAGGAATCGATATCTCGGGCACTGACAGCTTGGGCAACGATATATCAACCCCTGATGACTCGGGATGTGAGCTATCCCTACCCAAACTGTCGCTCGCTTCTTCCAAGATGGTGCTAACGTCCACAGTTATTGGAACAGAATCCGCATCGGTATTGTCGCTGTTGGTACGGTCGTCGCTTGGTAAATCTATCGATTCTTCAGTGAATGAAGTGTCAAAGATGGTGGTGAGAATGGTGGGTGAAAGGCTGGTGTCAGGGTGGTTAGTTGGTGGTGGCAAAGGTGTAGAATAGGTGGATTGGTTTGTGTCTGTCAAGGTGGTATCGATGGTGATTGGAATAGTAAGTGAGATGGCCTCACCGGTGCTCTCTTGTTCTAAAGGTAACGACTCTACAAGCGAGTCATCAGATAGAGTGAACTCTTGAGTGATTGGGATAGAATAGGTGGATTGGTTTGTGTCCGTCAAGGTGGCCTCATCGGTGCTCTCTTGCTCTAAAGGCGATGATTCTACCAGCGAGTCATCAGATAGAGCGGGTTCTGGAGCGGTGATGATAGAAGGAAAGCTGCTCTCTCGTTCCCATGTTGGGGAAACAGTGATCTCGCTTTTATCTAACTCCTCGGACGTTGGGAAAACACCTTCAGCAACAGATGTTGTCTCTTTGAAAGAGATGACATCGGATGTCAAGGTGTCTTCCAAAGTTAAAGAAGGAAGGTGTTCGGTGCTCTGAGGTTCAACATAACTGTCTGAAAGACCAGTGCTTGTTTCTTCTTCAGGCACAGTAAGAAGATCGGTAGAGATAGGTAGAGAGGCGGTGGGCAAGGGGTGGTGTGTGGGTCTAGTGATAGGTGTGGGAGTGGTGGATAGATCATCTGAAACTGTCTCTTCGAGAGTAGGCTTTTCCAAGGTTGTCGGTTCATTTTCTTCAGGGGTACTGTTGTCATCGTCCTCTGGAGACGGTGGTTCTGCTGAGGGCAGAGCGTGGTTCGTTGATATATTACCTTCGGATGGTTCAAGTGGTGCAGTCCCAGATGGCAAGCTGCTGTCATGGTTAGTGGAATCTGACTCAGTATGGCTGTCGACCTCAGTCTCAGCAACAGTTTCAGTCTCAACCTTTGTCTCGGCCTCAGTAGGCTCGTTGGTTGATTCATGCGGAGGACTTTTAGTAGCTGGTGATGAGGTCAAAACATCGGTCTCAATAGTGGATGGTTCAGCTTCGGATATTACGTCGCGACCGGTAGCTTCTGTCTGCCTCTCTTCCTCGGAACTTGCTGGCACAGTAGCATCGGAGCTGTGGACGACTTCTTTCTGAGTTTCTGTGTCGTCCTTGTCGTCCGACGGATTACCAAGTGGATCGGTGTTCAGAAATGTCGATACGTCGAATTCGGAGGTGGGCAGGATTTCAACAGTAGTAGTCTAAAGAAAGCTTCAAAATAAATAAATAAGAAAACAAACAAACAGTGCATAAATAGAAGAGGTCGTTAAAAATATGTGCACTTTATTTCTGGTCAATTTATAGATGACACACAATGGCAAATATCATTGTTGTCCCTGTGCACATCGGTTTTTCATTAGAGTTGCAACTTACCTCATCAACTTTAGGCAAGGCTGTGCTTTCCAGCGCATTAACAGTCTCCTCATCCGAGGAGTCTGAGTTTGCGCTGGCAGCAATACCGATAGCCAGGACAAGAGCGAGCCCAACGCGGATCCTCCGCAGATTCATTAGAGGTAAGCGGGAAGGTCGATATGTGAGCAGTAAACGACCGAACGTTTAAAAGGGGGATTAGAGAAAAGTAAATAGGGGAGTTGATGCGAACCGGTAGGGGAGTAAGGTGGCGTGGCGTGTGACTAGTGTAAAGGAACAACGATAGAACGAAATATAAAGTGGTCCCAGATCAAACCGAAACGGCTACTCTGGATTCAATGCAGGCTGTGGTGTCGGTAAAAAGGACTTAGGATGAAAATGCAAACAAAATGTGAACAGAAAACAAGGGCGTATTTGAAAAACGGAGTCGGATGAATAGGATAAGGACAAGGAGAAGAAAAAGATAGCCTGTGTGTCAAACAAGCAGAATAATTAGAGGGTTTTTTGTTATGAAGAGGAAAAGTGGAGAAAGAAAATGAGAAATGAAAACAAAAGAAAGCGACAGTGCCAAAATAGACTCAATGTCCTGAAATTACAGTGCAAATCGCGCATGTTCTTTCTCTCTCTCGCTCTCTTTGTATTTTTTTTGCTGGGGGAATGCAGGAACGCTCAGAAAGAAACAAAAGATGCAGACACAGGCGATACATGGTGCAAATCTCAGTCTGATGAAGCAAAAATAAAATAGAATGAAAAGAAGAGAAACGTCTTTGTGCCAATCCTCCAGAAGAACCTGTTTTCCTGAAATCTAGCCAAATTAGAACTTGTAGACTAAACATATCACGCACTGTTTTTGGCCTGTCATGTTGCTTTACAAAGTCATTTTAAGAACTTTGTTCGATATTTCGTTTCAATCCCAGGTTCTTGGCTACACCCGAAAAGTTCTTGCTTTGTAGAATACAGAAAAGCCATTGCTCTTTCACAAAAAATCTGGGCGGTTTGGTAACTGGTAGCTTGCTTGAACAGCCAAAGATAAGATTTCCGTATTGAATGATAGAAAAATTCCTTTGGGACGGCATTCACGGAGACAAAAAGGAAAATTTTTCTTTTGAAGTGAAAAGCGAGCCCGTTTAGCTTGGACATGGCCTATTGCACTATGAACCGATATTGCCAAAATCGCGTAATGGTTGCGGTTTCCACCCACAAAAAGGGGATTGGGAGTTAGCTTCACTTTGTTTGTAGGGTTTCACAAAAAAATTGCAGTGTGAGCGTACATGTGTCCAAAAAACAACATTCCGTCATTCAAACTTCGCCAGCTTGCGGTTTTTTTCTGACAATGAGCCGGACCGTAGGGGATGTCGATCGTTTTTCCAGCCAGTCAGCCATTCTTTGATGCAAGTCAATCACCGACGCCTGGTGCAACTTGAATTGCCAAAAATATACACCAAGATTAGATCGTCACTAAAAATATTAACTGACAGAATCAGATCTTTAAATGCTATTAGTGAATATTCTAGCTTGTGTATCTGATATAGTCTTGACTGTGACAAGATAGTTTTGCTAATAACTTATGCCAATAGATATGTTGATTTTATGATAAAACACAGCGAAGCTGACGTACTATGGCTCTGAGGTTATCCATCCGTTCACGATGGAACAGGTTATCCGGGCATCGATTCCAATCCGA
>JANBTT010000116.1:0-48643 GCA_027578915.1 Coemansia sp. RSA 1200 | reverse complement strand
GAACACATTTTCAACGCAGGCGGTCCAAACTGCCATCACTGCGTCTCCTTTTCATAAACCTTTTGTTCATTAGTATGATTCCAATCGGCAAAAAGTTGGGGCTCTGGATGTAGACTCAACATACCCGATTGATAATAAATCAATTTTTTTTTTGAAAAAAAAAATTTACCAATATTTTGTCCACACAAAGACGTGAAAGAAAATGTCAAAAAGAAAAGGAGACATCTTATTTCCACAAACGGGGAGACTTGTTTATTACAAAAAAACCGCAGTTAACACAAAAGGGCTAAAATGTATGTAGAATTGGGTTTGGGGGGATATTATCCCTTTAACGGCTTTCTATTGTTTGACTTTTTTGTTGGTTGGGAAGTTTTGTATAATATTTGCCAACAACTCGGTACATAAAATACGGAATATATAATTTATAAAAAAAAAATTTTTTACTATAAAATCCCCCCCCTCTCTTGGAATATCCTACAGGAGGGGGGAAATGTTTCAATAGTTTAGTCATTCTTCAAGCATTTTTTTTTACATACGCCTGTGCTTTTGCCAACTACTTTCTAGTAATAATAGACTTATTAGGAGGATCTACAAAAACGATAGTAAAAATGTCGAGTAAAGGCCAATACTCTGTTGTCAAAAGTGTGGTTGTTAAGACAGACCATAATGTTCTAGGAAACATTACTATTAGCAGTCCAAGTATCACACGGACTACCGAGTATATAATGAAGAAGGTGCACGATAAAACGAAAATAAAGAAGGAGCGGATCAAGCTATACACGGAATCGCGGTACAGAAAACCAGACAGCCCATCTGTATCAACAACGCTTAGCAGACTCGGCAAGACGAGCACGCTGACGTTGTGGTGCAACGTATTGAAAATATACTTCAAGTACGGGGAAAGGACTGTGAAGTTGTATGTGCTGATTGATGATAAGGTGGTGCAGAATGCCAAAGACGTGCTGGACGATTTGAAGGTTAAGGTTCCAGCGTCGAAGAAGATTAAAGCTAAGTATGGGGGGAGGAGGTTTCGGCTGGTGCCACTTATTTGAAAAAGAAAATCGATACTGGCAGCACAATTAAAATAAAGTTGGTTGACAAGTAATAGAGAGAAAATGGATTTATTGAAGGAAAAGCTAAGCCGACGAAGAAGTACACAGATATTCTCTCGTCCAGTGACAGTTGGAGAGAACAGCCCCCATACCAGTCAGGAATCAGCAAGAAGTGATATATTTATTTAATCTTTTCTAGCATTGCACTTTTATTAATAAACATTCCAATATAAAAAAAGATAATACCAACAGATTAATAGCTCATAAATCACAATAATCTCAAGTTAAATTAGAATGCGGACCGCAGCGTACACGCACTTTATAAGCCTGCCGATCACAAGCACCAAGGTCCAAGGCAAAGTGCGCGAGTTCCAGAACATTGCATGGCGGAAGAGGGGGCTAGAGGGGATGTCGGACTCGAGCTTTGTAAAGCCATCGAGGATGCACATAACGGTGGGGATGCTCCGGCTGCCGACGGCGGAGGAGCAAAGGGCAGCGGCAGAGTGTCTCCAGTCGCTCGAGAAGGGGGTCAGAGAGATACTGGGAGAGGGGCGCGCGCTTGATGTGCGCGTGTACGGGTTGGAGACGATGGAGCAGGATCGGCGGGAGGCCCGGATTCTGTACGCCAAGGTGGAGGACGCTAGTGAAAGCGGTGGTAGACTGCAGAGCGTGTGCGAGTATGTGCGGGATGCGTTTGGCAAGGCCGGGTTTATCGACGACGGGATGCGTGAGTTGAAGCTCCATATGACTGTTATCCGTGCCAGTGGGACCAGACCTGTGGTTGGTGGAGGGAAGGGTGATGCTGGCCAGGACGGGAAGGGGCAGAGTGCCAGAAGCCGGCGGCGGCGCTTTACGGTGGATGCGCGTGAGCTGATTGAGGAGTTTGGACAAGAGTCGTTTGGCACATGTCGGATTGGGCAGATTCAGATAGCCAGACGGTTCCACTTTACAGAGGACGGCGCGTATGCGGATGACGGATGCCTGCAGCTCCCATGAAACCAAAAAAAAAAAAACAAGGGCAGCGGGGGAGATTAAATAGTTTATGTTACATCCTCCTTTCTTATTAACCACCACCTACCCACATTTTGTTTCTGAGATGCAATGGGATTGAGTGCAGAGTTTGGGGAACTCCCGCAATGCTGGTTGATAAACGGGTTACGAAGAAAACCAGAAATGTAATGCAACATTTGGTAGACGGTTTGTCTCGTAAAGGAAGCTGCAAAGGGCGTAAAGATATTTTTCAGATCGACTCGTTATTTTTTTTTTTGGCATTTTTAAATGTTTATCGTCGTGTGTGGGACCAAGTAAAGGTAAAAAGATGTCTGTCTTTGTAGAAGGGCAAATAAAAGGACATTCGCTTTTTTTGTTGTTTCTTTTTCGCTCCTTTCCTTTGGACGGGGAAAATGAAAAAGAAGATTGACATTTCCTCTTTTTCCTGCAACACGCTTTTTTGATGTTGTTGCTGTTGCTCTTTTTTTTTTTTTCTCTGGATAGCATTATTTTTCTCTCTTTACTTTTCCTTATTATCGATATTTACTTACATTGGGGTTTTTAGTTATCATCATTATTATTTAGGCTCTGCGGATAGCAGCATATCGTAGCAGGAGAAGAAAAAGGAGACACACACCCCGGCCCCTCTCACCATTGTTACGGTCTTATCAACCCTATTGTTTTTATTTCCATTGTAACTTTCTTACATGCATTATCAGCAGCATTCCATTCAGCACAGCTAGTTTAGAACCAGGTGGATACAACAGGAAAAAAGCGGGAGGGGAGGAGACGAACAAGCAGCGCAAATAGGGACAGCAACAGCAGCAATGTCAATGTACAAAAGAAACACATACTCGATACCGGTGCTCAACGCGCCGGACATTGAGAACGAAACAATAGTAAGTGTGTGTGGGGAGGATAGTCGATTCATTAGCGATTGATTCATTGCAGTCTGGGGGGGGGGCTCATTGGTACTGACGTCTATGGCTTTTTTTTATTTCCCTCATCTGTGTAGCCGGTGCTGAACCGCAACGCGACAAACAACAAGCTGCTGTTCAGCGCAGACAACATCTCGACGGTGTACGAGAGCTTTCTGCACGGGATGAAGACGGCGGGAGGGCGTAAGTAGCGAGGAGGGGAGGGGAGCGAGCAATGCATCTTATGCACAGCGCAATCGGCCAACCAGCTAACTAGCTAACTAACCAGCTAACATTGTTCTTTCTCTTTCTGACCAACGGTAGCGTCGGCGCCCGTGTTTGGGTTCCGCGAGCGCGACGAGCTGGCGTGGATGTCGTACGGCACGTTCCACGACCGGTTCCGCAGCCTCGCGCAGGGCTTGCAGGGCCTGGGCCTGCGCGCAGGAGACAACGTCGGGCTGTTCGGCGGCAACTGCGTGGAATGGGCGGTGGTGGAGTACGCGACGTACTACGCAGGACTGGTGTCGATAGCGATGCACGAGACACAGAGCCGGGCGCACATCGAGCACATTCTGGGGCTGACGGAGGTCACCACGGTGTTTGCCACGACGGCGTGCGCGAAGAAGCTGGCGGAGATGCGCGACCGCGTGCCGCGCGTGAAGAGCGTGGTGCTGATGCAGCAGCCGCCGCCGCAGACGCTGGTTGATCGGCTGATCGAGCGCGGATACGCGGTGTTCGGGATGGGCGACGTCGAGGCGTTTGGGCGCGCGGCAGCGGACGAGGCGAAGGGGGTGGAGGTGGCGTACGACGACGTGGCGACGATCGTGTTTACGTCGGGCACGGTGGATGTGCCCAAGGGCGCGGTGCTGACGCATGGGAACCTGGTGGCCGCGGTGGCTGGCACGACGTTTGTGATGGAGAACGGCGACCTCCCGCGCATCACGGCCGGCGACTGCGGCGCCAGCATCCTGCCGCTGTCGCACGTGCTGGGCCGCGTGGCGATGCATGCGCTGGTGGCCGCCGGGTGCCGCACGGTGTTTCCGCGCACCCAGCCGGAGCACCTTGTGGACGATGTTGGGGCTGCGCGGCCCACCGTGCTTGTTGGCGTGCCGCGCTTTGCGTCGCGCGTGCAGGCGCCCACGGGGGCGGCCGGGCTGGGCGGCGCGCTGTTCCGCCACGCCGTGCGCGCCAAGCTGCGCAACATGCGCCACGGCCAGGCCGGCCACTGGCTGTGGGACCACGTGCTGTTCCGCCCGCTGGGCGACGCGCTTGGCGGGCGGGTGCGGCTGGTCGTTGCTGGGTCGTCGTCGGTTGCGCGCGAGTCGCTGGCGCTGCTGCGGTGCGTGTTCTCGTGCGACGTCAGCGACGGCTACGGAATGACCGAGACGTGCGGCGCGGCCTCGGTGGCCACGCACGACGACGGCGCCGCATCGGCCGGCACGCCGTTCCCGGCCAACATGATCAAGCTGGCCAGCGTCAAGGAGCTGGGCTACACCGTCGACGACAAGCCGTATCCGCGCGGCGAGATCCTGGTGCGCGGCGCCAACGTCTTCCGCGGCTACTTCCGCCAGCCGGAGCTGACGGCCGAGGTGCTTGCGCCCGACGGCTGGTTCCGCACCGGCGACCTCGGCATGTTCGACGACCACGGGCGGCTGCGCATCATCGACCGCAAGTGCAACATCTTCAAGCTGGCGTCCGGCCACCTGATCGAGCCCGAGCGCATCGAGTACGTGTACTGCGCCTGCGACCTTGTCACGCAGGCGTTCGTCTACGGCGACCGCGAGCGAGGCGCGCTGGTTGCCATCATCGTGCTGGACCCCGAGTTCCTGCGCGTGTTCCTGGCGCGCAAGAAGATCGTGCGCGACGCCGCCGACCCGCCGCACCACCAGATGCTCTGCATCGACACCGTGGTGCGCAGCGCCGTGCTCAACGAGCTCAACACGCACGCCGTCGAGCGCGACCTCAGCTACTACGAGCTGCTCAGCAACATCTACCTCGAGCCCTACGGGCTCGATGTCTACGGCCTGCTGACGCCCACGCTGAAGATCAAGCGCTACGAGGCCATCCGCCACTACCAGGTCACCATCAACCGCCTGTACGAGGAGATCGAGAGCGCCGGCGTCGACCAGAGCCAGATGGCCGGCATCAGCAACTGGAAGATGAGCAAGGCGGCCTCGTCGTCAAAGAAGCCGTAGCCGTAGCCGTAGCCGGGGGGTTTTTCTTTCTCCATTGCCGCTTTGCTGTGTAGCATGACAATACATTGCGTTTCCTTTGTCCTGCCGGACGATCCGCTTCACTTGCCCCCTTCATGTTTTTATTCGTGTCTAACAAAGAGAAAAAAAAGGCCGGCGGCGCTACTGCGTGCTCTCCTTCTCCTCCTCCTCCCGCTCCCGCACGTACTCCAGCATCCGCTGCCTCGTCTCGGCATAGACCTCGTCCATGGGTCTGTTGCTGGCGATCCTGATCAGCTTGCCCTGCTTCGCGTAGTCCAGGATCACGGGGCTGGTGGCGAACAGGTACGTCAGGAACCGCTTCTTGATCGACTCCTTGTTGTCGTCGGCACGGCCACTGGTTTTGCCGCGCTCCAGCAGCCTTCCGACGAGGATGTCCTCGGGGCAGTCGAAGAACAGAACGAGCTTCGGCTTGCAGACCGTCTTCTCGAACTCGAGCGCCTGCTCCATGTTGCGGGGGAACCCATCGACGAGGAACAGCTGCTTGTCCGGGTGGTCCATGATGGCGTTCTGCAGCAGGCGGATCGTCACCGTGTGCGGCACAATCAGGCCCTCGCGGATGTAGTGCGCGATCTTGCGCCCGTACTGCGAGCCCTCGCGCAGCTGCTCGGCGCGCAGCAGATCGCCGGCCGAGAGGTGCACGAACCCCAAGTCATCCACCAGGCGCGCCGAGTTCGTCCCCTTTCCGGACCCGGGCGCGCCGAGCACGAAGATGATCTCCTTCTCGGCGAACGGGAACCGCGCGACCTCCTCGTCCGTGAACGACGGCAGGCCCTGCGCCTGCGCCTGCGCCTGCGTCTGCGCCTGCGCTGCCGCCGCCGTTTGCTCCACCGTCTTCATCCGCTTCACCTGGTCCTCCGTGTGCCGCACAAGGTCGATGTCCTGCAGCGTCGGCTTGATCGCCATGTTGTACCCGCTGTACAGCAGCGTTATTGCCGAGAACAGCGCGAACGGGTGGATCCCGAAGATGAACCACCGGCCCTGGTTCTTCTTCCCCTGCTCGCTCTGCCCCATCCCGGACTGGTCCAGCTTGGGCTTGGATCCACTGCTGTTTGTCGAGTACCCGCGTGCTCTGCTCTGCCGCTGCTGCACTAGTAGCGGTGTCCTCGGCTGCATCCCCCTCCTGCTGATGCTGCCAAGCACCCTGGTTCTGGAAAGCATCTGGAGCATTATTCTTAATGGTGGTGGCTGGGCTGTTTGCTGATGAAGAGAATGAGAAGAGGAAAAAGTATATTTCTGGCGGCAAGGAGAAAAAGGAATGGCGTGTACCGACGGCTGCTACGCTCTCCTCTTCATTTTCACCGGCGTAAGGAGGCTGTTTTTTTGCTTGGCTTTTCAAAACAATCAAGGATCTACCGCGCGCCCCCCCCCCCAAAAAAAGGAGGACGGAGGGCTATCGGTGATCTTCTGCATCCGCGAAACAAACACACGAACTTCCTCCTCACAATCACGCGAATCAGATCACACTCCCCCCGCCCCACCCCCTTGGCATTGCATCTAATCAAGTGCGACATTGGCCGATGGAAAAGCACATGACACGATTGGAAAAATAATATGAAATCAAAGACCACCACAACCCAAAGCGGCGGGCGGGATCATCCCCATTTCACTTGCTCTCCTCCTCCTCCTCCTCCTCCTCCTCCTCACCTTGCCTTTTCTTTTTGCTTTGTCCACCCACGCTCTTCTCTTATTCCCCTCGCTTCTTCCCGGCTCGCTCCCCTTCAAAGAATGTCTCCCAGCAACAACCATACCGCGCCGTGCGCTGTCGAGGTCCCCGGATCCACCGCAGCTCCCGGCGAAACCAAACCATTCGTGAACCACATCGCCGTGGCAGGCAGACTGATCCAGCACACGCCGGGCGTGCACTCGCTGTACGACAACTTCTTGCGCGGGCGCGCGCGCAGCGGCGGAGGGCGGGCGCCGGTCTTCGGGTACCGGCCGATCGTCGACGGCATGGGCAACGCGGGAGCGTATCGGTGGGTCACGTGGGATCTGTTCCACGAGCGGTTTGTCAACCTGGGTTCGGGGCTGCGGGTGCTGGGCGTGGAGCCCGGCGACAGGGTCGGCGTGCTGCTGGATAACTCGGTCGAGTGGGTGGAGGCCGAGTTCGCCTGCTACTACCACCGCTTCGTGCTGGTTCCCATGTTCGTGTCGCTGAGCGTGGCGGCGCTCGAGCACATCGTCGCCCAGGCCGAGATGAAGGTCGTCGTTGCCTCGACGCGCCACGCGCAGGCTGTTCTGCGCATCGCCGGCTCCGTCCCGGGTCTGCGCACCGTGGCTCTGGTTGACCAGGACGGCATTGCGGGCCCGAGCAGCCTTGCTTTGCAGAGCCATGGCGGGGCGTCCCGGCCCACGGTGATGCCGTTCCGGGCGGTTGAGGACCTGGGTGCGCGCCAGCCGGCCGAGCCGGAGAAGCTGCCAGCGCCCGGCGATGTGGCCACCATCGTGTACACGTCGGGAACATCGGGCACGTACAAGGGCGTAGTTCTGACGCACGCCAACATGCTTGCCACAGTGGCTGCGGCGGCAGCGCTAATCGAGCACGGAGAAATGTACCCGTTTTCAGCGCACGACTGCTCATTGGGCTTCCTCCCGCTCGCGCATTGTCTGGGCCGCATGGTGATGCATGTTGCGCTTTCGTTCGGCGGCCGGACTGCGTTTCCGCGAAGCGATCCGTCCAAGCTCGTCGAGGATCTCAGGGCCCTCCAGCCCACCGTGTTCGTTGGCGTGCCCCGCATATTCAACAGGATCCAGGACAGGATCCTGGCGGCCGTCAAGGTCAAGGGCGGCCTCCCCTCCGCGCTGTTCCAGTACGCGTACTCGACGAAGCGGGGCAACCTGACGGCGCGTGGCCAGGCCTCCCATTGGCTCTGGGACCGCGTTGTCTTCAAGCCCCTGCGCGACAAGTTTGGTGGCAACCTGCGGCTCATTGTTTCGGGCTCCGCTCCAATTTCCGCAGAGACGCTCGAGTTCCTGCGGTGCTGCTTCTCGTGCAAGGTGCTCGAGGGCTACGGCCTGTCCGAGACAATTGGGCCCACAACCGTCACCCAGATGGGCGACACCGAATCCGGCAACGTGGGCGCCCCGATTCCGTGCGCAATGATGAAACTCCGCAGCGTCCCCGACCTGGGCTACACAGTTGACGATGCCCCGTACCCGCGCGGCGAGATCCTAATAAAGGGCGGCCACGTTGCCAGCGAGTACTATGCCCGGCCAGACCTCACCCGCCAGGCGTTCACCGAGGACGGCTGGCTGTGCACCAGCGATATCGGGTTCCTGGACTCGAGGAACAGGCTGCACGTAATCGACCGCAAGAACAATCTGTTCAAGCTGGCGCAGGGCGAGTTCGTTGCGCCCGAGAAGATCGAAAACGTCTGCATGGACCACTTTGTTGTCAACCAGGCCTTCGTTTACGGCGATCCGCTCAAGAGCGCGCTGGTTGCCATTGTCGTTCCCGACGAGACGCTGCTCCCGATGTTCCTAAAGTCAAAGGGCGCCCTGCCCGCTCGCTACGCCGCGAATGCCGCCGGGCCTGCGTTTGCCGATCTGTGTGGTCACAGCGGGGCTTGCGAGGAGGTCCTTGCCGAGCTGTCGGCGTGGTGCAGGACGCATGACCTTCTTGGCTACGAGATCCCAAAGCGCATCCGCTTGCTTCCCGTTCCCTTCGATAAGGCCGGTCTTCTCACCCCCACGCTTAAACTTAAACGCCGTGAAGCCAAGGTGCATTTTGCTGATATTCTTGATGACCTCTACAGCGAGCTTGAATGCAAAGTGTAGTTTTATAAAATGCATTTTTCTTTTTGCTAGCAAATTACCTTTCTTTAGACTCAAACTGACAACACTGTGATTTTATTTAGTAAACGCCAACCCAAGTAAAACAAAAACATCTTGCTCTATTGAGCGTAAAGAAAGACAACAGCTTTAACAACATTCAGGCATATTGCTTTACGTTGGCACATACTCCTACCGTAATTTAAAGTTCATTATATCCAAATGATAGTGCAACACATACTTCTGGTTTTACAATCGTACCCATTAAATGCTTCTGTTTTGCCTTTAAATCCACGCCAGTCTAAAAGTTTAACAATTTAGCATAAAACTCCTTTCTCTCTCGTACATTTTTGGTCGCATAGCACGCTGAGCATATCCCATATATCGATCTGTGCTTGGTTCTACCACATTCTGGAAAATCCTTTGTATGACTGCTGTTATTTGTGCATTCTTGGTAACACATCTTTCACTTTTTTTACTTCAATATTTCAAATAATATATGTGTCTTGCTGGTTAATGGTTTATCGCAGAACGAGTAAGAGGAATATTTAGTTTAATAAAAAGATGCCTTCTTCATCAATCTGGGGGAAAAGGCAGAATGCATTGCCTTTATATGCCAAAAAAAATTGTCAATGGAAACCCAACATCTTGTTAGCTATATACAACAAGCAGAGTATTGGTTTTTTTAATTTAAAGGCTATTTTTGTATTTTCAATTAATTTAACCTTAATTAGAGCATGAGTGGATTTCCGATTAATATAAATCAAAAATAGATTTATACTATTTAATACCATGAAACGGAAACTGGTTAATAAAATTTAAAGGTAATTTATTACAAAACCTAATACACTGGGGGGAGGGGGTTTACATGCAGAGCTTCAGATATCAGGTGTGATTCGAGTCATGCAAAGAAACGTGATGATAACAATTTGAATCACCTGAATTAAAAGCGTGCTCTTTGGAAGTCTGTATCGCAACGTGTTAGAACAAAAAATAATGATGGTCGGTATGTCAGGTTGTGATTAAGCCAGCATTCCCGATACACATTGCCTGTATAGCTATACTTGGCATATAAATAGAAAACCGTATCCACAATCCTTAATCACGAAATGTCATAAAAGTCTAATTGTCTTCTGCTGCAATTAAATTCATTTAATTTGTTGCCAATATCGTGGTTGCTTGAAATCCCTGGTTATTTCTGATAACCCGTCCTTGTTCTGGTGTATCTACAATTTACAAACGCCGCAATTTGACAATTCCAGGCTACCGTTGTGTTATAGTCACAGCACAATTGAGTATAATATACTTTAATTTTCAAGGCAGTTACTGGGGCTATGTGGCTTTTTCCTCTTTTTGAGCAACTCTGCAGCATTGCATCTCGGACTTTCAAAAAAGGTACAAATAAAGAAACCGATTCCCTTGTTTGCATTGGAAACTACACGTGATATTGTAGAATTTTACTCGTAGTGAAAATAAGAAAAATCAGACAACCTTCCACGTCATCAAATATTACTCTTTTCAATCTCATTGCAAACAAACAGGTATTTAAGGGGCTCCTGAACACACTGCACTTTCTTGGCATTTGCTTCCAAAATAATTTTCTACTTTCAATCCTCGTCTTTTTTATTTATTTAAAGGAATATCCTTCTTTTAAGTAGGCTAAATACGAATATGCTAGCATCCGGAGGGTCCTCCACCTTTACTCTGCGCTATTTCGACTTTCCGTCTCGTGGCGAGGCTACCAAGGTCCTTCTTCTTCTGGGCGGTGCCGAGTGGGAGCACAAGGTCCCGGCATGGCCCCAAGAAAGGAGTCTGCAGCCAGTCGGAAGGCTTCCAGTACTTATTGAGCACTCTGCCAGCGATTCTGACGACGCACCATTTACTCTGAGCGAAACCGCTGCAATCGAGTACTACCTGGCTACCAAGTACGGCTACATCTACCAGCCCACGGACCCCAAGTGTGTTGCCCGCCAATTAGAACTGCGTGCTCATATCTGCGACATGTACACTGCTTTTGCAGAGTGGAAACTAGGTCCCAATGAGGTGGCATCAAAGAACAAGAAGATATTCAATACCACCGCAGGCTGTGTAGTCAGGTTCCATGAGCAGGTTCTGAAAGAGAATGGTTCCAACGGCCACTACTTTGGCTCAACAACCACGCTTGTTGATATTTCCCTTTTCACCAACATATTAGCCCTACGCACTGCCTTTTCTGGACTAGATCCCGATATGCTGGAGCTTTTGAACAGCGATAATGCTCCTGAAATGAACAAGGTCATCGACGCTGTTTCAGCAGAACCTGCTCTTGCTTCATATGTTGCAGAACTAAAGAAGCTGTAGCTACTTTTTTTTTTTAATTTTTTTTATTTCAGAATAATAACCTTTCTAATTTACTTGAAAATGTATGTTTGTTTGTATGCTACGCAAGCTTGAAATATGGTGCGTTGGTTAAAAAAAAAAAAGAACTAGCTATTAAAATCACAGAGACAAGCTACTCTGCGTTGCTACATGTTTCAAGCGCGGAAATGTAAGATGCAAAGGCAGGGTCTTTTGACAGTATTTCCACAGCGTTGTTGATTTCTGGGGCATTAGTCTTGTCAAGTGGTGTAAGCAACTCGGGCACCAAGTGAACAAAGGTTTTGCGGAATGTCAAAAGCCCGGCCAATGCGGCAATATCCAGAAACGTTGTGGTGTTCCCGAAATAATGACCGTTCGATCCGTTTTCCCTGAGCACCTTTTCATGCGTATCAACCACACAGCGTGCAAGTGCAAGGTACTTGCTGATGAAGAAGGGTCTGGCTAGTTCAGGTGCGTGGATAATCAGGGCAGACAGCTCGTATATGTCGTGCATGTGAGCGCGGAGTTCGCGTTGGCGGGCCATTAGCTGCGCATCGTCTGGCTGGTAATACAAGTTGTACTTTGTGGCCAAATATTCTTCAATGGCACGCGAGTCGCCAAGCACAAAGGGTTCCGCGTCTGAAGTAGAATGCTCGATGAGAACGGGAAGCTTGCCAACACGCTGGGCGCCTTTCTCTTGGGGCCATTCTGGAACCTCTAGAACCCATTCTGCTCCAATAAAGAATAGGAGCGCTTTGCATGTTTCTGCGCGTGCTGCAACTGGAAAGTACCGCAGCGTAAAAGTTGTTGTGTTTGTCATGGCAAGTTAGAAATAGATGTACTTGTACATATAACCAAATAAATAGGAATCCAAAGTCAGGATAAAAAATGCGAGATGAAAGAATAAACCCTCGACAGCAGCTAGATAAAGTAGCGAAACTATGAAAAATTAGACATTCCTCTTTATTCTATTGTTGACCGTCGTTGATAGTCAGCGAGATACACACGAAACCCAGTCGGACTATACGCTAGCGCAGACAATGGCCGCCACGAAAACAAGGTAAAAGATGATTATTGTTCTTTTTATTCCGCCTGCTCGCATTCTGTGAAAAAGACAAACAATGAGGTGGCTCAGATATTGCGGTGGCAATTTATCCAATGCCTTTCATATAAAATTCCAATTCCGTCTAGTTGTGATTTCAACTGTAAAAAAGGTATTAAATCAAGAAGGCAGAAGCTACTTGGCTAGCGATTGTGAATTTAACTCGGTGTACAGACGATTGACGGTTTCACTATACACATCTTTGGCAACAGGGCGCTTGACTTTGAGTGTTGGCGTAAGAATGTTGTTTTCAACGCTGAAGGGGTTGCTTTCCAGGTAAATGCGCTTTGGAATCTCAAAGCCCTTGAGGCTGTTGGTGCGTCCCCATTTATCAATAACATCAAGAACATGGCTGGTGACGTCTTCGCTCTGACAAATATCCTTGAAACTGCTGTCCACGCTTGCCCAATGAGCAAGTTGAGGAACCTCAGCGAGACTGCTGCGCAAAAACTCCTCATTGGGAACGATGATGGCCACAAGCTGGCTTTGCAAAGAATCGCCATGGATGTACGCCTGGTCAATAAGCGCGTTGTTCGTGTAAATGACCTCAATACGTTCTGGAGTGACATACTCGCCTTGAGACAGCTTGAACATGTTCTTCTTGCGATCGATAATCACAAGGTTTCCCTGAGAATCAAACATGCCGATATCACCGGTTATAAGCCACCCGTCTGATGTTTTGGCCTCCGCAGTAAGCCTTGGGTTCTTAAAGTATCCAGAAAAAACGTTGTTTCCCTTGACGTACAGCTCACCACGAGGGTTTGGCTTGTCATCGACGGTGTACCCCATATCAGGCACGCTGACAAGCTTATACATGCAGTTGCCCAGAGTGCAGCCAACATTTCCAGCCTTCATGTTGCCGCTCAGCGATACGCCGCACGGGCCGGTGGTCTCCGTCAGACCGTATCCCTCGAGGACGGTTGCAGAAAGCGAGATACGCAGGAAATCCAGCACATCGGCAGAAATTGGAGCAGATCCGGAAATCACCAAACGCAATCTTCCGCCGAGTTTCTGCCGAACCGCTTTAAAAACAACTCTATCCCAAAGCCAGTGTTGGTTGATGTTGTGCGCAAGGTTCCCTTTCTTTGTGTTGTAGGCGTAGTTAAACAGCGAACTAGCAAGTCCGCCTTTCGCGTTGACCTGAGCCCACACCTGGTCGTTGATACGGTTGAAGATACGTGGGACACCGACAATTATAGTAGGTTTGAGCTCGCCAATGTCTTCAATGATCTTGCGAATGTCGCCCTGGTTAAATCCAATAGCCGCACCACTTCCAGTCACAATTGCATGGATGCAGCGCTCGAGGCAGTGTGCAAGCGGGAGAATCGAAATAAAGGTATCTCTTTTGTCGATAGTGGGGACATGGCCGTGCTTTATCCTTATCTCGGTACTATAAACGTTGGATATCAAGCACATATGCGTGAGAATCACGCCCTTTGGCACACCGGTCGTTCCCGAGGTGTAGCATATTGTGCATGGATCTTCTGGGCCGGCTGGAATCCCGGGAACAGGCGCCAAACCACCATTGTTTCCAAGCGCAACTAGGTCGTCTAGCAAAATAATTTGGGCACCAGCGGGAGCCTCAATGCCGCTATCTGCCAAAGACGAGCCAAAGAGAACCACCACTTTGACGTTGGGAAGGTCCTTCCAGAGCTCTGCAAACGCAGAGAGCTTCTCAGGGGCAATAGCAACAGCAGTCATCTCGGTCTCCTTCGCCATATGCTTGACTGCATCAATTCCAAGCGTGTCGTACATGGGCACTGAGATAAGATTGTAGATATAGGTTGCATGCTCAACATACGACCACTCGATACGGTTTGGCGAGAATATCCCAATGCAGTCTCTTTTCTTTATTCCAAGCTTGGTTAGACCAGATCCAATGGCAGATGCAGTGTCCTTGACCTGTCTAAACGAAAACCACTTGTAATGCCTGACGTTTCCATCTGCGTCAATAGGTCTGTATCCAAGGCAAGGCGAGTCCTCACCAGCCTGTTTCATTCCATGTAGAAAGTTATCGTGCATATTGTTGACGCCTATCTTATTGCGTACCATCACGCCATCTGGACATGTCGCCGCAATCCTTGGCTTTGTTTCGCCGGCAATAAAAGGCGAGTTTGGAACCTCAATAGAGCTTGGCTGCATGGCTGGCTGGTTTGCTTGCTGATAGTGTTGTGAAAAGTTAATTATAAAGCACTACAATATCCATAAACGACAAAAATAGATTACTGGCACAAAAGCACGCACACTTAGAGAGTATATGTGATCAGCCGCATTGCCGTAAATCGGAGCAGTTGTAACATAACCGTCAAACGTGGATTTGTCTATTTCTTATTAAGAAAGTCAACCTACCTGGCCGTATCAAGACTACTATAATATGCTTGGCGTGTAAAAAAAAAATAAAGGCGTTCAATCAACAGAAAGACGATAATTAAATTAATGATAACAGAAAGAGTATGGTCTGAAGAAATAAAATAAAATAAAAAAGCAATGATGGATATTGGCGGTATTTAAGGCAAGAACAAGAAAAAAAAAGCTCCACAACAAATTGCCAAGAGAAAAAAAGGAGAAAACCGACTAGAGAGAACATTATGCTGGCTAAATATTCCCATTGAGCTCAACAAAAAATAAAGTGTTTTAGCAATTGTTTAAAACTCATGCATGCATGCAAGCAAGCACGCACACAAACACGCAAACACACAAATACCGCGAGAAAGAAACAAAGAGAAGGACGGCCACGAAATATGCATAAAGTCACTGACGGCATTGGCTTATTTTTATTCGATTCCTTTTCCATTTCATGTTTTCCACCAAAAAAGGTTTTCCCGCCACAGATTGTTTTTATTTTTTATTTTTATACATGTGTATGTAAAAATAAACATTGCTTCTTGTGCAAATCCCTGCTTTTACCTTGAAACTACCCAAAAACCTGAATATTAAAAGGAAGAATTTGACACAAGGAAAATCAGACATAAGCATGTTTGTCTTCTGCATGTTGCGCACTTGCTGCCAGTCATCCTCCAGCATTCATGTCTCCGCACTGCTGCGGTTGCCGCTTTCCGCCTGCATGTAAATATTAGCTGGCAATGACCTAGGAGATGCTTTCCTTTTCTACCAATCGGAGTCAGGAGGTCTACTCTACAACCTGCTTCAACCGTCACGCGAGTGCGATGACGTGGCAGTTTGAAATGCGCGCAGATCAAGAGCAATGGGAAAGTTCTTTGTAGACATAAAGCTACGACGCATTAAGCCTTAAACAAGACTAGGGAACATCGGAGTGAACTGTGCTGATCACATCTGATTCGAAAAATGCTAAATATCACTACTGGCCTTGGATGTGCTCCATCAAGAGACATTGCCTGAATCGGCTGGATCTGTAACAACCATACTCACGATAAGCAGATTGCTGATGGGTCTCATCCATAGAGAGAGAATAGATTCATTGAAGGAAAAGCTGAGCCGACTAAGAAATAAACAGGGGAACCGTAATTAAAAAGAAGGAAAAGAGAAACCGCCAATTGCCCTTCATGGGCTCTATCATCCAACCTGTCGTCCTGTCGCCCACAGGGCGCGGAATAGCTAGATTTTAACATCCAGCCCGGGTCCGGTAGTAGCTACAAATAAGTAGGCAGAGGCTGTCAGACCCGACCAACCAGTTGGTTGAAGAGCTGATGGGTCTCATCCATTCTGTTAACTGTCGTTCCAACAAAATTCTGAGCGCTGCTGATCTGTCCCCTAACTTGTAGCACGGTCGAGTTGGAATGATGGACATGGCTATTTCCCTTTTAATCCGCAGCAGCACTTGCATTTCCTTTATTTCGACAATATTGCTTGAGAACTCTTTATTTGCCATGTACATTACTTGCAGCTAGTTATTGTAAATTATAGCATTTCACATTATATCAGGAAATACGATGCAGCTGACAAAGGAGCTTCTTTCGACATTTATCGATGGCGCCACAACCAAAGTACAGCAAACGCTATCAAACGACGCCAGCCTCACGCCATTTGTTTTCGCAAACAGCGCACTGCTATGGCTTGTTCCAGAATCAGTCAACCATCCGCTGCGGCGTGCAATTGGACTATCGACACCATTTATCCTAATCAGCGGACTATCAGAGCCAGCAAAAAAGGAGTATCTGCACTTGCAGCACTTTCAAAACATCACGTGTGGCGCAGAGCCCCTGGAAACGTGGCGATGTCTGACAACGCAAACAGAAGACAATGTGAAATGGAACTCGCAGCATTCGTACGACTGGGGGTGCCAGAGGCTGCTGCCTTTGGAGAGGAACAAGGCAAGGATGCTTACCGCCCAGTATGCGCAGATTCTCCCACAGCTCTCGTTTGGCGACGACGCTGAGAGACTGGCATCGGAGAGCTTGGCTTTGCCAATGCTAGTGCTCACCAGGGACGTTGACGCTGTTGTCTCTCCCAAATGCTTCTACCTGTCTGTGTTTCCTCCCACTTCTTCCTCCGCCTTTGCAGATGTTATTGCCATCCGCAGAAACGACAGAATCGGTGGTTTGGGTGCTGTTGAGATGCTGCGACAGGATAAGGCTGAAAGAGTTAGAATACAATGCTGGGCAGAGTACGATCTCTTAGGAACGCCTGTTTCTACAGAACATCCCCTCGATCCTCCATTACAGACTAGATCATCTCCTATGTCAGAATCTGGAGACGATGTCAGTATGCACAGCGCAGATGAGAGTAGCCATGTTGCTTTTGTGAATACAGACACGCATCCTACATTGCTCTCGTACGTGTCAGTGCATGGTGTATGGACATCGGAGCCAATGGTTGAAGGCAGTTGCAATATAGAGTTACCCCCTTTGCCGCCTCCGGCTACACAGTGGATTCTGGAACTAATGAGCATACCCTTGGCACAGGATCCGGATGCAAACAGATCTCTCTGGGCACTACGAATGGAGATCAAGCGATTGGATGCATGGTGTCAAAGTTGGACCAACAGCGCTAAGTGGATTGAGGGAAAGGATGAGGATGTATTTGCGCCTCATGAGTGGCAGAGTAGCCGAAATCGCCCAGAGCTGGCTAGCCCTAATAAGATGTCAGCACAAAAGGATGTTCTGGAAAAAGCGCATCGTGAAGCATTTGGAAACAAAATCGACAAATTCATTGACACATCGATCTACGATGCGCCCAGAAGCACTGCGCCTGGACGATTTGGACGCACGGACGACATTCATTCACTTTCCGGATTCCCCGTACGAGAAGATCTTGACTTTACCGAACGAATATGGAATCTGTCCCACGATGCGCACGACGATAACGACTTGTCAGAGATAATTGCAGCCATCGCCGAGGGACTAGAAACTAAGAAGCTACAGCCATACATACACCAGAACAACAGAACACCGCTGGGCCAGCTCATCCGAGATGCCTTGCAGGTTGCACATCTCAAGACACTGGCTGACGACGAGGCTGAAAAGGAGCGTTTGGCTGGGCAGTTGGATTTGTGGATTGATGAACGGCCCCTGGATGCCTTTGTCCATGTGGGTGCGCACAAGCTGCGCGCTGACTTTTGGTTTTATCTCGTTGGCGGCCACTTGGCTACACCAAGACAGGTCGAGCCGTTTGTTGATCCTGACATTGAGCCCGAGCGTCTTGTTCCGAGGCTCTGGCTCCTTTTGCGCGTACTTGAGGTCTGGTGGCTTGTCCAGCAGGCTGTTCCTGGCATGCCGCAGCAGTTTGTGCGCCAGGTGGTGGGCACTGTTCTAGCGCATTTCTCTAAACAACTCGATTCAATTGACAACCGCATACAGCAGCAGCAGCAGCAGCAGCAGCAGCAGCAGCAGCAACAACAACAACAACAACAAGACGACGCTGTTGATGACCCCGAGAATAAGAAGGTCAATCTCGATCTTGTGGCATCGTATTCGGATCCGCTTAAATTGACACTGTATCTTCCAATGTACTCGACCGATGTCCATGAGTTTGCAACATCGATTGCTGAGGGATTTCCGCCAGCGCGCTTTGTTGCTGTTGCATTCTCAGGCTGGCAGTCGGGTGGTGACGGTAGTGGCACCGGGGGCACGTCATTGGCATCCAGACATAAGATGCTGTACTTTACAAAAACGCCTGCACTGGTTGATATGCATTTTGCGGCTGAAGATGAGGTGGAAGGTGACAGCGAAGACGGCGATGAGTATATTGTCTTTGAAGCGAAATAACGGCGTCTCGTAAGCAAAGCATACTTTATTTTTTTTTCACGTCGTATACGAGCGCTGTGCACCGTCCAGAACAGCGTAAGCTACAGACAAATTTTTATTTCAAAACACAACCCTATTTGGCGAAAAACAGAATGTGCGAAGCAATATCACTGACAATCCACTTGATCCCATCTAGCAGGTTGCTGCCAGTGACTGCACTACAGCCGCGGATGCTCCAGTGGTGGGTGGTCAGCAGATCGAGCTCCAGCTGCTGGCGAATATCGTCTTCAGACATTGCGCCTTGGATATCCTGCTTATTCGCAAACACTAGGAGCGACGCACCAGCCAGTCTGTCCTGTTTAAGCAGCTTGAAGAGTTCGTTGCGGCAAACATCCATCCTCTGGCGGTCGGCAGAGTCCACGACCCAGATTATTCCATCCGTTTGCTCAAAGTAGTTCCGCCAGTATGCGCGGATTGTCTTTTGTCCGCCCACGTCCCAGAAGTTGACTCTGTAGCCGTCGAGTTCTAGCGTTGTGATGTTGAACCCAAGTGTCGGCGATATCGTGTCGATCGGTTCCCCGTTGACTCGCTTCATTATTGTTGTCTTGCCAGCGTTGTCAAGCCCCAGAACAAGGATCCGCACCTCCTTTTCTTTCTCGCGAAGTTTCCTAATTATCGACTGGAGCCCCATTCTGCCACCTCATTTACAAAAAAGACGAATAGAAAGTGTATGAAATAAAGTTTACAAAAAAAGAAGCACGAGAAGAGAAAGATGATCAGCCAGACGCTTGGTCTTGTTTACCGGGTCAAATAGGTTGAAAACGGCATGCAAGAATATTGCTTTCTCTTTTTCTTTGTTTTTAGCATCGTTTATTTATTTATTTACTTTTTTTTTTTATTTTGAGAAGCCGAATCAATCGTGTACTTTAGAATTATAATATCCACTACTATTAGCACACAAATGGAGGACTCAAAAGCAACTGAAAACGACAGTACACCAAGCAGCCCCCACGCTGAGCAACATCAGCAGCAGAGGGACGACTCTAGCAATGCATTTGCAGATACCTTGTCGGATTCAACGGTGGCAATCGGCGCCTCGCTCCAGAACATGCAGCAGATGCTGGTTGGGAACATGCAGCATGTCGCGCAAATGACGCTGTCGATGAACTCCATGATGGAGGAAATGGTCAAACGTGCAATCAGTATTAGTGTCTTCGCCGGGCCTGATACCGATGTTTTGGAGCGCGGAGAAGAAGACAGTGGGGGTGGTCGATTCTCTGCAGCGCTTCGTATATTTGTCACCAACAACTCGCCTATTCCCTTGGTAGGCATGAGAGCATCCTTGCTGTTTTCTCAGCGCAAGAGTAAAGGCGGGATTGATGGTTATGGCGCGCAGAGCAGACGAGGGGTATGTATTACCAGCACATATGTGCCTAGCTTGGCTTCTGGTGGCGAAGATTCAAACGAGGGCGCCGGAATGGAGCCTTGCTTGGAATTCGAGACGCTCAAGCCCACTAGTCTGCCGCCCGTGGATAATGGCGCGCACGACCGAGACAAATCGTGTTCTGTGGAGCAGAACTCTAAACCAACAAGTCTCAGCAGCGGTGTTACTGCACGGTCTGCTGTGCGTGTATCGGTCGACCAACCCCGACAGTTGGATAGCCAAATAACAATCACGTTCACTAGTCCAGGAACAGGAAACGCGGTATCCATAACCCAGAGGTTCGGTATCTATTTGATGCACCTCTTTATAGGCGCCAATCGGCGCTACTACTATGCAGCAGAAGATGTGGCAGCTAAGCTGGGCGATCAAATCGAACCGGTTCCATCGGCCGATGGTCAGAGTTCCAGCATCCACGTTGATCTCGTATACTTGCGCAGAGCCTTCTGCGTGCCTCCAGCCGATGGAATTGACGTTGGATCGGTGCTTGTTCTCATGACTGACAGAAACACCGGCGTTCTAGTGCTTGGGCTGAGTGTTGTAAACATTGATGCTGAACTGCAGCGTGCTGAATGCGAGTGGATTAGCGGATCCGCTGCTGATGGTCGGGAGTATCTGTCGAAAGATGAATTGGGCAATATCCTGCCGTTGCTAGCAAAGGAGATTGACATGGAGATACGCTAGTAATGCTGGATGGTTTGCACCTCTTATGTTCGATGCTATATATAAATACCAGCAGCTCTAGCGCAAAAGTTATTATTTATTATCCTGGCCACAGGAGATGAGAAATACCAACAAAAGGAATGAACACGACTGTCTATAATGTAATTTTGCGAACTCTATTCCTCTTTTGGCACTACGTGGAGTGTCTGTTTGCTTTGACTAAAGGTTATGCTGTCTTGACTCTGCGTCTGGAACGAAGCAACGCAAAGACACGGATGACCTGCAGTGTAAACGACTCCTTGATCATCAGCATCAGCGCCTGTGTGATCACAGCCTTGATGATCTGGGTCTGCATTCCACGGTACCAGCCGGAGATGCCTTCCTTCCGCAACACCTTCTTGAGCACGTCGGCTGAGCTCTTGTAAACGACATCGTCGCCGCTTGCTGCCAGCTCCTCTTTGCTTGGCCGCCACTGCAGCCGGACCTTGGCCATGATGTACGGATACGTGATCACCGTTGCCAGAGTCTTTGCAATTGCTCCGACCCAGAATGCCTCGCCCGACGACAGATACTGGTTGTCTCTGTCTCTTAGCAGCGCGCCTTTCACTTTTTCAAAGACTCCAAAGGTAATGGCCGGGTTGGAGCACAGAAGCATGGCTGGCCGGAATCCAGCCCACAGTCCGCCCAGACCCTCAGTGCTGAGGATCTCCGACACCGTGCGGTGCCACGGAACACGCTCTGTGTGGTGTGCGGTTTGCTGGCGAGTGGCAACAACACCGATCGGCAGCGTAATGATCTGATTGACCATCCCGGCAAGGGCGCCAACAGCCAGCTCCACGGCCGTTGACAGCGACTTTCCATCGTGCGATGATGTGCGCAGCGCAAACTTACGCACTGCGCTGTAGGCGTAGAAGTAGACAAAGCCGTTGATCAGCTGGTTTGTCAGATTAGTGGCTAGTCCCGCGTACAGTCCCTCGATGCCCTCGTTCGTCAGGATCTTGCGCACCGCATCCATCGGGCTCTGCAACGCCTTGCTGTCGCCATTGCCTTTGTTGCCACTCTTGTCGCTTGTGGCAGGGCTGGTCTGTACCTGCAACCGCGTCTTTATCCTACAATTGCCATTGCCAGCACAGCCAAGATGTACAAATAAAATATTAGCACTTCTGTTGTTAAGTTTGTTTTTCGGGAAGGATTCTTTCATCACTCCCCCCTTCTTTTCTCCGTTTTCATATGGAAGGACATTTATGAAAAAGGAAAGTGGGCGTTTATCGCTGATGGGAACCGGCAGGTGAGATCGGCTAGGAGGAAAACGAAAAGTGAATGCCACTACTGTATCCACAGATGACTGAGACGGAAAATATAGTGCAACGGATCACAAGGAGTTTCAGATGAAAAGAGCAAACTGAACTGGTGACGACTGTTGGCTGACAAAAAAAAAAGATCGTTTGATTATCTCTATGTGAGCCCCATTTTCTCATTCCTTCCTTTCTTGGCACGTGCGTTTTTATGATATGCATTTCTTTAGAGCCCAGTTCTTTTATTTTACCAGAACCAGCAACAACTTACGTGTCCAGCGGATATATCAGAAAAAGCGCAAGCGCAGAGCTTCCAGCGCCAGATATGGCATGGCCCAGCGGAGGCAGCGAGTCCTTTGACAGCGACATGACCAACCGGATCTATTATCCTAGCTCGTTGTTCTACGTTTTATATTCCTTGTTGGCGAGAAACAACAGCAGCCGGAGGTGGAGAATAAAATAAACAATAAAAATTAAACCCTTTAAAAGTACAAAGAAAAAACAGGAGAAAAAAGTAACGTTAGACAAGACAAGAATGGGACAAGAGACAGTCCAAGAAGTGAAATTAAAATAATGTCTGTAACCGATAGAAATAAAAAAGAAGAGAATAAAAGGGAGAAACAATGTGGGAATGCAAGAAAAGAAACAAAAAAGTGCCGGTTTATAAAAGGCAGAAAGATACTTCTGAAGCAAAGAACGGGAAGCACCTACTTTATCTTGCTCTTGTGCTGTGAATTATTTTTATGGTTCATGCCAATAAGATGCGGTTGCACATGTCACTGTTACAGGCAAACTCTTGGTTCCTTTTTTGCGTGCATGTGACAGTCACAGCACTGGCGATGACGAGTCAACGAATGGAAACCCAAATAGGAAGCAGATTATGTCTAGTAAGTGAATGCATAGTTCGGTTCTTTCAGCACCCCATGAAAACCCGCTCTTCCAGGCCCCGAGGTCCGAGCCGCATTCTCCTTGTTTTTTTTTGCCTCTGGTGCAGAATTCATTTATTCTTGCATATCTATTCAAAATTCAAAATGTAACCGATGCACGTGATCGCGATAGTTTTTAATTTCTTGCATTTTCTATTACTTTCCCCCTTGCTCCGCTTGTGACTGCGATTTGTATTTCAAAAGAGGCGGCTGCCGAACAGTGCAGCAAAAGCTCATATTATTGTTTAACCTGACAAACACTTTCCGTCAGGAGGAGAGGGCATCGCTTGTTACCGTACCTGCATTCGGCATAATTAGTGGTTTATTGGCTGTTACGGCTCACCGAGCAAAATAAAAAATTAGATGTAGATAATATTACATTGCATGTAACGGCTTGTTTTTCTTTTCTTTTCTATCCAAAAAGCCAACCCGCTCGCTCATTTGCATTCTAAGTAGTTGCTGCTGCGGTGGCATGCCAGGCTGAAGAGCCTAACACATGTATGTATGCACATCCCACCACCAGCAAGCACAAGATGGCGTTACTTCTGTCCTGCATATTATGCCTACATACCGTCTGAACTTTGTGTGAGGACATTGCAATAGTTTCATTGAAGCAGCTTGTTTAATTTTGTTCTATCCTTTCTTGTCTGTAGCAGCCATCCCGTATTGAAATACTTTATAGTTGTTTAAGTTGTTCTAGTGTTAGTAACTTTTTATTTTTCTACATATCTGACAAACCCACATATTTTTTAAATAAAGAGACATAGTATCGAATAATGAAAACCAGAATCGGTCTTCTGGCAATAACCTGTGTCGGGTGCGTTGCTGGCCACAATGTGCTGACCAGCGCATGCACCCCAGGAGCATACAGATGCGGAGCAGCGAGCGGGAAAGGCACAACCTTTTTCCAATGCGACGGAGGCGGCACCGAGGTCGAGAAGTCCTGTGCGCCAGGAACGGTCTGCTACGCCCAAGGAGGCAACTCGATCCTGTGCAGCTACCCGGTAGACACAGCAAGCGGACCAGCACCAGCAAGCGAGGCGCTTGTTGCGGGAGCCCAGTGTAGTTTTGCATCTCCGTTTGACGAGTACATGTGTCCCGGCGCCAACGGCCAGCATGGGTATTATCTGCGCTGTCTCTCGGGCACCTACGTCCATTTCCCCTGTGCGCCAGGAACCGCCTGCCACAAATCCGAGGGCCAGAACATGTTCTGCGGCCAATGGGCTGGAAACGCAGCTGCACCCAGCGTCCCGCCTGCTGGCTCCGAAGCAACCGGCGTTTCCAGCATTGAGATGCCAGCACTTTCCTCGCAGTCATATTCTTCTTCTTTGGAGCTAGCAACTTCAACGTCATCGTCACTGTCGCTTGATGTGGATATCGGGGCTGGAATTGGGCTTACAAGCACGGGGCTCTTTGATATTACTGGCACCTACGATATCGTCTCGTCTGGATCGTCTTCCCATGTTGGTGGAATGTTTGACGACTATCCGCCTCTCTTCCCGGGGTCAACCATTCTTGGCAACAGCGACTCTGATACTTCAAGCAATGGGCTGCCATCGGCAGAAAGCACGGATTCCACGGCTGCTACGGAGAGCACATCCTCGTTGTCCATGGAGTTGTCCAGCGATGAGACATCGACGATGGCTATGGATATGCCAACAGGCTCATCGACAATGGCCATGGACATGCCATCGGAGAATGGAACGCAGGAACCGTCTCTTGAATCTTCCGAAAATGCACCAAGCACCACTGCTGAACCTGAAACAAGCAGCAGCCAAGGTCCAGAGAGCCCTGAAGATGCCTCCACTAGCAACAGCAGCAGCAGCAGCAGCGTAGTTGAGGGCGCAGGTAGTAGCAATCCATCGCCAGCACCAACCAACGGCCTGACAGGCCCGATCATCTCAAGTGGTCTCGAGATGCTACTGAACAACGGTGTCCAGCTGCCATTCACATTGCCCAACATAGAACTCCCAGCAGTCGATCTGGCCACAGTGCACCTTCCGGACATGACATTCGACGGGCTTGCGCTGACCGCCATTCCGCTCCCATCAATCACCATTCCGCCGCTGAATCCCGCCAGCATGACCCAGTTTTCGTACATCGAGGGCATCATGAGCAAGGCCGGGATCACTTTTGATGATCTGGCAAAGCTCCAGCTCCCCGATCTTAGCCACATGGATCTGTCTGCGCTGGGACAAATCAATCCTGCGTTGCTGTTGAGCCTTGTCAATATTAACCGCGTCCCCGCTCCCACCGGACAGACCAACGCAAACAACATTGCTGCCGAGGTGGCTGTTGCAACGGCGTCTCCGCAGACCACTACGCTTGGAGCTAACGACATCGATGCTCTCCTGGGACTCTCGGTCATTACACATGCCACGGCATGAGAGAGCCGCTGGTGGTTTAGCTTAGTTTCATATATCCGTTTCGTTTAATTTCCACATTTTCCATATCAGGTACCAACAATAGTTCGTATACATGCAGCACTAGGTTAACATTTGCTTCTTGGCTTGCAAAATATATGGCTATGCTAGCCGAGCACGCGGTTAATAACAGCAAGCGTCTGTGTGGCGAGCTCTTCTTCTTCCCAGGCCCACGAGATATTCACCATTGGGAGGTCGCATTCCTCGGTGCTTTGCGGGACACTGACGCGAATACTGCCGCCTACGGCAATAACCGAAGCATCGACGGACTCGCCATCCCCGCCTGCTGGGCATGTTTTGGGATCCAGAAGCAGAAGCTCCCTGATGGCCGCCAACGCCGCTTTAGAAACATCTATACGGGCGGTTTCGCTTTCCATCAACCCCAGACGCCTTGCCAGGCTTGGCCCATCAAACACCTTGCGCGTTCTGAAAACAATGCTGCCCGAAGTCTGCGCGTGTTGAGTGGGCAGAACACCCGCAGACAGCGTCTCATCCGTGCTGTCCTTCAAAGCACCGCCTGAATCATCATCGCCATTGGATCCGCTGCCAGATGCAACCACGGGCACTGCATCCAGATCAAACTCCGACGGATCCAGCAGCCGCGGCACCCGCCTCCCATCGCCAAGCAGCAGAACACCACGCACAGGCATCTGTGTGATGGGTGCGGTGGATTCGCCCAGCACACTGCTGTCCTGGCGCTTCTTCTGCTCCTTCTCCCACGATGCTCTGAACAGCTGGTCCGACATCAGGGCCCGCACATCCTGGCCGGTCTGGATCTCCAGCAGCTCTCCGTTAGCCGGGTCGTAGCACGGACACCCGAACTCGCTCATTATCTTGGATTTCAGATACGTCATCCGACTCTTCTCGCCATGAACCAGTACCACGTTTCTAGGCGACGCCTGTCGAATGAGCTCCATGATGCCCTTTGCATCCGCATGAGCCGAAAACGAAAGGTTCTGCACATCAATATTGACCGAGACCTGCGTGTACTGGTCAATGTCAACCACCTTCATTCCGCTCAACACCTTTGCGCCAACAGTGCCGGCCACGCAGTATCCGGGCATGATAAGCATGTTGCGTTCGTCGGGCGCCCATTTGCGAAAGACCTCCAGCGACGTGCCAATGTGAAGCATACCGGGGGTTGCAAACAGAACCATGGGGCCAGGAAGATCCACGTACTCGCGGTTCCACGGCTTGATGTACTTGAAGTCAAACGGATTGCGATCGACAAAGGATTCCTTGACCTTTTGGTTGGTCCAATTGATAAACAGCTTGTAGTATCTGTTGGCCTTTTCCGTCAGCCCAGCCGAAAAGTAAACAGGAACCGTCAGCCCCATGCGCTCCCAGTACGTCTCTATCAGAATGCACAGCTCCTGCGCGCGTCCAAGCGCAAAACACGGAATAAGCACCTTGCCGCCACGCATCACGCAGCTGTGCACCTTCTCGAGGAAATCGCGCTCGCGTGCGCGTTTGGAGTCACGAATCGTGGTCCCATACGTGGTCTCGGTGATTAGAACATCGGGACGCACCTTGTCAATCCACGCTGCGCCCAGATGTCTGTCGGGCGTCATGTTGTAATCGCCCGTGTACACAACGCTCTCGTTCCCGCATCTAGCGTACACCATTGCGGCGCCCAGCACGTGTCCCGCATAGTAGGCGCGCAGCTCAAGTTCGTCGTCCACCCATACTGTTTCGTGCAAATGCAGCGGCACCACCTTCTTCATGCAGTCCTTGATATGCTGCGATGTGAAGAACCCGGTCTCGCCCTTCCGCTCCACCGTGATCTTCCGGTAATCCTCGAGCAAGATCGGGCAGATCGCCTTCGTAGGCGGGGTCATGTATATCGGCCCATGGTATCCACGCTGCTCAGTGAAGTGCGGTAGCGCGCCACAATGGTCCAGATGGAAGTGCGTTATCACTACAGCGTCTATGCGTGACGTGAAATCTCCCTCCGTTGTTATGTAGTTGAAGTCTGGAAACCGCCGTTCGTCGTTGTATCCCATGTGCATTCCGCAGTCAAACATTATCGTCTTGCCTCCAACCGTTACTAGCACACACGACCTGCCTACATCCTGCCCAGCACCCAGGGGAACCACCTTCATGCTTCTTGTTTATTGCTCAACTGCGCGTGTTATTATTATGCTTCTTCTTCCTGGTGCCACCTTTAGCAGCCTATACATAGAAACTAGTAAAAGAATAAAACGATTAGAGTAATGCAGATGTAAAAGGAAAACAGCGTTGTGGTCTGCTCTTTCGTTTCATTGGGAACTTTTAGAACAAAACAAACAAAGAAAGTGAAAACAAATTTACACAAGATGGATTACTATATTGTGGCACCCTCACGTGAACACAAGCTCGGGAGTAATAATCGGCAAACAGATCCGAATCTACCAGACCAAAGCCAAGGATACTCATAGCCTGGTTAAGAAGCCTGTCGGGACTTTTCTGCAACACGCGCAAAGTATCTTTGTCGAGCTGCCTCGACAGCGGAGTCATCGTTCCGACGAGCGTATTTGCGTATCAATGCCTCCCTTTTCCGAGCACTGGATTCAGCCGCCTTCCGTTCGTGCTCCTTGAGCCCACCGCCTTCTCCTTGTCTCTGATAGTAATAGTGTCGTGTTTGGACAGCACCAGAATCTTTTAGCATGCCAGGTTGGGAATTTTCAGACAAGGTGTCGCCAGAGGTCTTGGGAGAATTACGGCTAGTGTTATTACGCTCAATTGCGCGCTTGTTAATCACGTTTAGTCCCGCATTGAGACTACTACCGCTCTCTACAGATGCATCCAACTTCTCTTCCACTTGCGAGTCCTTTTCTTCAGCATTCAAATTCAGCGCAGCCTTGCTTACATCATCTCGATCGACCCGATCCAAAAACTCGCGATAGAACCCAGCTGAAGCGCCGAACAACTGCTTGGATTTGCTATTTGCCGATGCAACACGGGCAGCTTCTTCCTCCTGTTTCTCTTCCTCTTTCACAAGTTGCTGCCGCTGGTCCTTTAACTCCTTGTATGCAGAGGTAACAAACATCTCTTTATCCACGTACTTTTCTCCTTCCCTTTGCCGCTCCTTTTCCAAAACCCTCTCCTTAACAACCTCCTGCTGCACTTGCCGACGTTTAGCTGTCTCCAGTAGTTTTTCCATATACTTTGGTTTGCTATCGTCCTTTTGCTTTCGTGAATTACTGATCCTACTACGCGCTTCGCTGATACTGTCATACACTTCGTCGTACGCGTATACGGAGGGGTCTGTCTCTTCCAGCTGTTTAGCAAGCTTTGCTGATCCTCTGCTGTGTGTTCCGCCTGTGAAAACAGCAGGCTTTGTAGGATTTGTTGCTGATGTTGTGTCTCCAAGCATGTTCTCGTCATCGTCAAAGGCATCAGAGAACCCCAAGGCACTTTGTCTTTGCTTGTCCTTTTCTGAAGCCGCTGTTTGTTTATCGGTCGATAGTTTTGGCTTTCGCAAATTTAGACCAAGATTTAGCGAACTTGATTTTCTCATTTTGAAGAACTGGTTATGTAAGAAGAGCAAAGAAAAAGGAGATGCAAAAACAGAAGGATTTTTAAGGGTTATTGTGATCAAGTTGAGAAACCAATTGTAATGCAAAGAATCAGTTCATGTTTTTTGCTTCATTACAGAGATAATATTTCATTATTTATGGGTTGAAAAGCAACATTGTTGGCTGCTTTTTATCTAGCTCTTCTTTGCTTGCATTTACATAACATGGGATGCACAATCCGACTACTGTGGTATGTTTTGATAGAGCACAACTTGTCATATTCTTTTCATGATTGTTGTAGCATTTGAGTATACACATATTTAATCTGAATTCAAGCAATAAAACATTAATTGTATATGGTATTTCTTCAAAATGTGCTGTCTAGTAGATAAATAAATAAAAAGGCTAACTTACTAAAAAAAATTATTTCCCCCTGTTGAATAGAAACAGTCGTCTTTTTGTACTCCAGAGCTGATGGTAATTGTATCTTTCTTTCCTTGTTTCTCAATTTGCAAAAGCGTTTTCCCCAACATATATCGTTTTTAATTAATATTCAAAATTTTATGTCATATATCTGAAAAGCTAGGTAATAATGAACACATTGCGTGTATCCGCAACCAAAAGTCTCGTTTATTCATTTATCATCGGATTATACTGTTAATGTTGTTTTTTGATATGGAAATTACAATCGGAATCCATGTGTACGCTAATTAGATAACATACGGAATATCATAACAAGTATTATTTTTCATTTTATTAATTTTGCAATGCAAAGTAGTTTTGTGAATGCCTCAGCTTTTTATTTTTAGATGAAACCCCAATAATTAAAATTACTA
Organism: Coemansia sp. RSA 1200; assembly: GCA_027578915.1. Taxonomy (NCBI): domain Eukaryota; kingdom Fungi; phylum Kickxellomycota; class Kickxellomycetes; order Kickxellales; family Kickxellaceae; genus Coemansia; species Coemansia sp. RSA 1200. Next base: position 18,998 of record JANBTT010000116.1, on the reverse strand, counting down.
ATAGCATGTGTTGCTACTTGACAAGAAGCATAGTAAGCGCATGTTTATTTATGCACATGCACAAGTTCATTAAAAATGATGTTTGAAAATTCCTGCTTCTTATATTATAAAAACAATATCAAAAACTTAAAAACACCTACAATATTGCATGCCCATAGTAAATGTGTGAATAGTAAAATTACTTTTCTTTATTCAGTATGATAGGCGGAAGTTTAGGATAATTGCTCTCAGTTGGGGGCCTTTCCACATATATTTTACCTGTAATACTTAATTTATCAACAGAATTTTCAATTTTGGTATCACTCCAACCATTATCCTTTAGCTCTTTTTTAAGAATCTCTAAAAACTTTTTCTTGCATACTGCTACAGCCTCGTTACCCACCTTACTTGTACTCATAAACCTGTCTTTTGGTGACTGACCAGGGTGATCCAATAGATCAACATATCTTAAATGAACATAAGTTCTTTTTGACATTGTTAAAAGTAGACAAGTATCGTTTGTAAGTTATAGGAATTTCTTTATAATGTTTCAACGTTGGCTTGAATATTGTAGATTACAGCCTTTGCGGTTTCCTTATATACTACTGTAATTGACAAGCAGCCATATTTTTATTGAATTATGCAATTATTGTCATACAATAATGTTGATATTTAGATATTGTTTTCAATATCTTATTAGCAATTTAATACAGGGGATTACAAAAAAAGCAAAGCAGATAAAGTAATATGATATTAAATATAATATAAAAGACATTTAGAACAACTAAATACCCTTTATATTATCTCTTGCACGTTGTGCTGTCTGGCAAAAAATTGCATTAAGCAAGAAAGAAAATCATATGGGTTGTCCATATACCCCGTGTGACAGAGTATCATTATCTAAATCCAAATGTCTGGCAATATGCTGTGGTTCATTTCAAGCATATCTATATGCTATTGTGTGTATTTTTGTATCGCCTTGATATTAAACAAATTTTACTGTAATTATAATTATTTTATGGTAATTCAGAAGCATTAGAATACTAGCATTCAATCTTGGCTTCACTTGCCACGCATTCCCGGCCGTATTATGTTTTTGAAATATTTTCTTCTTATAATATAGTTTTGCATAATATAAACCTAATTGTGGGCACAAGCAGAAACAAATTTTCCTGCAAAACACTAAACCATTGATTGTTTGCGGGAATCCCAAAACAGCTTTAGCGGAAATGCAAGAACGGCGAGAACGCAAAAAGCACACAAGACGGATCCCAGCGACATAAGCATGGAAAGAAAGCCAATGGCGTTGTACAATCCAGATGATAAAGGAGGCAATGAGATGTTTGCAAGACCCTCAGCGATCCACGCCAAAGAGTAGCACTGTGCCATTGCCTCAGAATCAGAAGAATTGATAAAATCGCCAAATGCACTTTGCGCTGGCACAATTGCCACCATTGCTGTTATGGCAAACAGTGCATAGCCAAAAATTAGCACCGCGTATGTTGAAGCAACGCCAGTAATCAAAAGCGATACCAATATTGCAACCATTCCAAATGCTATCGTGTAGTACCGCATATTCTCGCCGTACTTTGTAATGACCGTGTCGTTAATGTAGCCTACCAACGGCATAGCCACAATTAGGACGCCGCCAACAATTAGAAACGCTATGCCAATTGTCTCGGGTGAATACCCAAACTTGTCGTACAGACGTAGCGGAATAGTCGTTTCTACCACACTTTGCATTCCTGTTGCAACAAATATGGTCACTGCCGGGCCAATGACGGGTAGTTGTAAAATAAGCTTCCAAATATGTGTAGAAGCAGGCTTCTTTTCTGGCTCATCATCTGTCGTACTGATGCTTTCTGTAGAGTTGGATTTGGTGTTGACAGTAGCAGTAGCAGTAGGAGTAGTGGTGGTGGTAGTGGTGGTGCATGGCTTGTTCCTGGAGCTCTCGGTCTTTAGCGAGTAGACTGAAGAAGATTCACTAAATCCTTTTGACAAGCCCAGGTTGCCAGTACTGGTGTTGCTTGAGGGACAATAACTTGTTTGAACTTGTGTTTCACGCGTGTCTCGGTATCCGTCTTCCGCCACCTGTGAAATAACAAATCCTGAAACCGATTTACGAATGTCTAGCGAGTTTCGAACAAATACCAGTATCATTATAAACTCTGCAGCGCCCAATCCCATGGAAATAACCGAAATACCCTGTATGCCCATTCTTCCATATGCTTTTCCGCCAAGCCATGGACCAAGCATATTGCCAACGTTGTCGAATACAAAGAGAACCGACATTTTCAGACCAAGAAGGTTAGCAGGATACACATCGGCAACCGTTGTAAACAGCATTGTGTCTGCGACGCTTGATGCAATTCCAAGGATAATCCTAAAAATAACAACTTGGTAGAATTTGTCTGCAAAGTACAGTATGCACCCAGAAACAATGTACAGCAGTGCTGCCGATGCTTGAGGAATAAGCCGGTTCTGTGTGCGATCACTAATGTACCCGACAAATAGGCCGCCTAGAAGCCCACCGATTCCGAATGCCGTTGCAACCACGCCATTATTCGCCCGTGAAACATGCAGAGTGTTTTGTAAAAGATCTGGCAAACAGGCAATGGTAAGCGTGTACACAAGTCTGTTGACAAGAGCAATGATAGAAGACGTAGCCCATATTGTTGAGGGTCTACTTCGAATAGCTTGCAGTCTTGGCGGTATTTTAATCATCTAACCTTTGGCTTTATAATAAAAATAGATAGAAAGTTGTGGAATGTAGATGGAACGAGACTAAAAGAAAGAATGACACAAAGGATATAAAAAGAATGCTGGTTTCTTAATGATGAAAAAGGGTGAATACTAAAATGAAATCGATATTTTTGTTTTGTTCTATCTTATTTTTCGGCCAACACGACAACGTTGCAATGATTCCAAGTTTTTAGCAGCAAAAAGCCTCGTCCGTACCTTTGCTAGCTATGACATATACCTGGGACTGTGAGAACAAAAAGAGGGAACAATTGAAAGGGGTGTTTCGAATGGTGGTTGGGCGAATTGTTGTTATACGGAACAAAGTGTCTACAAAAAGGATTACTTGGCTGAAAATAGCAGTAGTGGTGTTGGCGTATTCATGAACAGCTATATTATTTTCAGAACATGAAAGATTAAGCGTAGAGCTAGTAGTCTATTGGCAAAGCAATTTTTCTCTCTTGCTCTGAGGTTATCTGGATAAGGAGATAACAAAATATGCGCATTAACAGGCTCTATAGCTGTTACGCTCAAGCCGAAAAGGTAAAATCTATAACAACATAAATTTAATGTGCTTGTAGTAGCAAAAAGGCAGGCTATTTTATATACGCGCTCTTTCTTCGTAAAACATAAATACGATTGAACATTGAGAACCAGATGGCTGGTCACTTTTAATATTGTATCTGTTGACACAAGCGTGGCATGGTATGCAAGTGGGAATATGGCAAAACGACGTGCTTTTAGTTCAATATACAAATAGTCAAGCACGTCTTTGTTGGCTGTGTAATAGTAGAATAAAATGGTAAAGTAGGATACAAGCCGGATTAAAAAGCCATTAGACGGGTTTTACTTGTAAAAAGGAAAACTTTTGGATAACATGTACTAGTTATAATGGCATATCGGTGGATTGGGAATAATGTTATATCGGCTAATACTTTATAAGCTACGCAAATGCTTTTTTCTTTATTTTCCCTTGTTTTTCGTTATACAAGAAAGGATGTATCTAGCAATAGTAGTAATTCTGTAAAATGATACAATATTCTAGTTCAATGCCCATTTATTTCTCAAGCAGCCTCCCCCTCCTTGTCGGCTCATTTTCAATTTGATACGTGGCGCCAAAAATCATGCCTGGTGATATATTAAAAAGATGCATATTTCTTTAAAGGGATTGCTAGCTGTGGCCATCCTTTTTTGTATCGACACCTCATTTCTTTCCAGGCTTTTTTAAAAAAGCCTAGTTACACCGCATTCTTCAATTTAATCTAACAAAAATTCCCTAGAGAAAGAAATGTTTTCTAATTTGACATATGGCGTCTGCGCAATGGGTATATCAAACATGTTATCCCGCAAATTACACAAGTAATCAACGTAATAATGATCAGGGGCCTTGAGAACCCAGATGCCGAGTACAAAGCGGTACTAATGGGAGGAAACGCAATCGCGCCAACTGCCCAGGCAATAGTAGCAATTCCGTAACTGAAAGCCATCGAGTTTGAATCAAGATAATTTGCAAAATCACCATATGCACTCTGGGCCGGAATACACATACAAAGGTTGGTGATAGCGTAAAGCACATAACCAAACATCATCAGCCCATAGCTTTTGGCAAGTGCCAGTAACGTGATTGTTAGTATCGATGTGACGGAACCAAAGAGCATCAAATAGTAGCGCATATGACTCCCGCAATGCTCGATAATCAGGTCGTTGATTTTGCCGATTACTGGAACGAGTATTGTCAATGCCAATCCGTAGATGACAAACGTTATTCCGCTCCTATTTGACATGTCAAATGCGTTGTCTAGATGCAATGGCACCACGGCTTCGAGCATGCATTGGATCCCTATAGACACGATAATCGACATAGTTGGCACTAGCACATGGATGTTGAAAAGCAGGCGCCACAATGTCACGCTCTGTGGATTGGCTTTGGCATTTGAATTGGCCGTTGTTATTGTTTCTTTCGTTTGCGGTGGCGGCTGCTCATGTGGCTGGCGTTTGTCCGTTGATGTTATAGTCATGCTGTTTGAGTTTTCCAGCCGTGTGAAACACGCCTCGTCGCTGCTGTCACCGCTGCTGTTGGGGTTTGACTTGTTATTGACATTTGCGTCTATCATATGCAAAGAATATGTGTCGGTTTCACTCGCGCGCAACGACGAATCAGGCGGTGTTTGGTTGCCACGCTGCAAAACATTTCTCAGAACCAACGAGTCCTCAACAACCGTAAACACCAACGCAAATTCCAGTACACCTAGCGCAATAACCACGGACGCAATAGCAGGAATTCCGCTTTTATCAAACAGCTTTTCACCGCAAATTGGACCAATAGTATACGAAATATTGTTGCAAAAGTAAACAATCGCCACCTTGAAGCCCAACAGATTAGCCGGATACACGTCCCCGACTGCAGTGTACAAAAGAGTGCAGGCAATACCGGAGGCTACCCCGTTGACAAGTCTAAACAGTATCATATGGTAGAACCGCTTGGCAAAGTAGAAAATAACGCCAGCAACAATATAGAATATGGATCCCAGCAGCTGGAATGGTCTCCGCAACCTGAGTCGGTCACTTAAAAGCATGACGAATGATCCACCGAGAATGGCACCTACACCGAACATGGCTGTCACTGCACCGTTGGACGACTCGGAGGTATGCATTTTGTCTTGCAAGATGTCAGGAAGATTCGCAACTGTTAGAGAGTAGATGAAAGTGTCGATAAACAGAAATAGCGATGATGCGGCCCATATGGTGTTGGTGGAGCCGCGGATTGTGCGGGCTGCTTGGATGCGGGAAAGTGCTTTGTCAAGCACGAATAGCTTATTCCGCAACATTTGTAAATATTTACAGCTCTTTGTTTAGTAGTATATGTAATAAATATAATGGAACAAAACTATGATACCATTATCAATATGCACAAACAAGAAAAAAATATGCTAGAAAAAATTATAGAATGTCATATAAACAATATAAAAGAATTATAAAGATAAAAGGTACACCGCAACTAATCTCTTATATACCAGCTTTTTTCTGGTCGTCAGTTGGGCAAGAAGAAAGAAATAAAGTAGTTGCTTTCACAAAATAAAAATTCCAAAAAATGCTAAACAATACTATATTACGTTGTATTAGACAATCGAGGGGTCTAGCTGAAGAAAAGACACTAAAGCAACAAGCGACCATGGCCTACATTTAACACTCCGGTGGGGAGGGAGGAACAAAATTTGAGGCGAAATAAGCCGCCACTTTTTTGGTTGCTGTATAGTCATAGTGAACAAAGAGAAATAATAGGAATGATAGTAAGAGCTATTACAAAATAAAGCAGTATATCTAAAAAAGGTAGTAAAGGAGAACATGCCATTGCATCGTAATTGGAGCGCAAACGAAGAGAGTTTTAGGGTAAAGGCAAGTGGGAATTGGGAAATACATAACATGTGGCTGGTAATTACACGTGCATCAACACCATATCTCTTGAGAAAATAACAAATGTGCTAAATTTGCAAATGACCAAAGGGGTCTTTAGTGGAGACTTTAATAAAACCCTTACGTTTTTATTTCCAAAACTGGCCTTCTTTCCTTGCCTTTTCTGTTGTCTATTTCAATCTTATTTTGTAATTATATTTTTCCTTTAATTTGCGCAAGACAAAACAAAACACACCAGCGTACTCAGAGAGAGGATTTTTCTTTCTGAATTAGTGTTATGAGATGAATGCAAGACAGCAATCGTTCACGTCGAAAAACGGACGACTAACAGTGGCAGTTGATGCCCAGGTGCCATCGTCTCTTCTACAACTACTATATGGGGAAGAGAATGACGGAACGGCCAGAAACGCAAATGACTCGGTAACGGGGAGCAACAGTGTGGGAGAAAGCGGCTACACACACGATATCACCACCACGTATGCACCGTCAATAGATGGCAAGTACCTTGTCATTGGGTATGCCGACAGGTACATGTTACTTGAAAGTCCTCCAGCAACAACAACGAAAGAAATGAAGAATAGCAGTCATCATTACCGGTTAATGTCGGTTGGCAACGAGGGTGCGGCGTCGGGCGAAAGGGTGACATCCCTGTACTGCATGGACATATACACATCGGCGGCGGCGTATGGCAGAGGGTCTACCAAACAATCTAATGGTAATGACTACCAGTCGATGTGTGTGATAGTCGGGTATTCCAGCGGATTCATGCGTATCTTCTCGATGTACGGACATCTGGTTACGGCTCACCAGTTCCACTCGCAACCGCTGTTGCGGATCAGGGTGCGGATGCCGTCGCAGGCCAACAGTCAGCAGACGGCAGGTGAGGTTCGGTACCTTGCAGGCAGCAGTCATAACCGTCATAGCCATAATAGCCGCAATAGTAGTGATGGCGATAGCGGCACCAGTATTCTCCAGGGCGCGGTGCGTGAGGATGCGGAGGAGGTGTGTCTCACTTACGCGGACGGCGTAATGGTGAGTATTGATGGGAAATCGCTGTACCTCGCACTACGTGTGTGTCTGAACGAGGCAGCCGATGGAACTAACAACGGTAGCAGTGGTGGTAGCGCGGATGAGCCGGTGTTCCAGTACAAGAAATGGGAATTCGAACTAAACACGCCAATGGTCGCAGATGCCGTCAGCTACGGTCCAGCGGCACACCGCGACCCACTGGCACTGCTTGCAAAGGGGACAGTGCAGTCGTCTAGTCCGATTCTGTCGGATGCCACCGCACGATTCCTGGTGGCCCCGCAACAGGGCGACGCAGTGTTTGGCGTGTTCATGACGAACGAGGATGCGGCAACCTCGTTCTCGGCCGTCGACATTGCCGGCCGCGTGGCAGCCAAAGTCACGGGCGCTGTGCTCAGTCTTGCGAAATCGTATTTCTGGCGAGCAAGCCCACTGCTAATGCAGTCGAGTGCATCCGAGCCGTCTAGTCAGAGCGATACGCCGCCATTACCGTCGCTGCGTGGCGATGCTGGAACCGTCGTGCCTTGTGCGTTTGCTGTACGCGATGGCGTTCGCAAGGTGCTGGAGATCTCGCTTGCGCCCGCACAGTACAACTTGGCGGCGCTGACGGACTCGCTTGGACGGGTGCTTGTTTTTGATCTGGAAACCTGCGAGATCGTGCATATGCTCAAGGGACTCCGTGGCAGCCAGTGCGCATGGCTGGAAACCATGCGATCCTCTCAGGACAATACTGCTTCTTCTTCTGTCAGTCGCAGGATGTTCGTGGTTGTGTATACGGCGCGGCGCGGAACTGTCGAGGTGTTTGAGCTGGGCGCAATGGAGCGTCCGATTGCCAGCGTCAGCGTTGGCGCTGGGTGGAGACTCGTGCAGTGTCCGTCGCAGCCGTTTGGCGGGAGCCTTGTTGTTGGGTCGTCGTGGCGCGCACGAAGAGTCGCATTGCCTACGCTGGCCACATGCATTCTGGTCAACAATAGCTCTGGCCAAGTGGCGCGAGTGACTGTAAACGAGTAAGCCTGTTTTTATTTTTCGAGTGTTGAAATGTTAATAATAAAAAATCGAGAAACAGAACATGGGAGCTAGTTGACCTGGTTCCTGTCCTCCATCCAGCGGGGGATCTGGCTGTATGCGGGATCCTCGTACTGGCGGTCCGGGGGATCCGTCCAATTAGCCAAGCGCGGCTCAAACGCAAGGGCCTCGTCCCAGGCGGAGTTCCGGAACAGATGGGCAACCTTCAGCTCAAGCCCATCGTCGGACGGATACAGATCGCGGCGCTGGTAGACAACAGGAGGATGGAGCGAGTACGACTGCAGCATTTTGCGCTTGATGAGCGCTACGAGCTGTACGTCCAGGGCGTGCTTCTGGCTGGTGTTTTTCGAGAAGTAGGCGTACAGCTTTTGCGCTCCGCTGGTGCTAAGCAGGTATCCGGAGGTGCAGAACGGGTGCACCGATTTGTAGAGTTTGCTTCTACTGTGCTTTGAGCGTAAAGGTGAGGTGATCTTTGACCCGGTGTCCTCTTCCATCGAGCAATGGCCGATGTATACAATGTCCCAATCCGCACCGGTCTTCTCCAACACACCGATTGCGTTGCCAACAGTCGCGATTGCGTCTATTTCAAAGTCAATGTCATCCTCAAGAACCAGCGCACGCGCATACCCGTTATTGATGATATCGCGCCAGACATCGATATGCTGTGCTTGGCCTTTGCTAAACACCGTCGTCGTAGCTGTGCTGCCTTGCTGAAGCCCCAGGTACCGCAAGAGCTCGGCCATCCGTGCCCTGCGTCCAGCCCGGGTCTCCTCGCTTATGCAGTAAATGTGGTCGGTAAACGCTTGTGAGTACTCGGTGGATGGGGTGCCCAGCTGCACAGACTCCTCCAGATCAATGACATTGCTAGTGTGAGCAGAAGAGCGAAGAATAGTATTGGAAATAGGCCCCGTTGCTGCTGCTTCTTGCTGGACCATTGGCGGAGGAAGAGGAGTTACTGAGTTACTCGTGTAGAACAGCTTGGCTAGCCATAGTGTTGAGATGGATATGCTGAATGCAAAGTAGAGACGAATGGCACGTCCGAACCACCATGCTGAAGATCCCGATCCTCCTCGCATCGGCACCATATCGTCCAGATAGATGATCCAAAATAAATAAAAAAATTTAAATAAATGAGAAGGATATTGAGGAAATAGAAATATAGAAATATACAGGTTAACAAAATATATGCGCTTTTATTGTTATTGATTGCTTTAGAAGAAAGAAACCCACCCATCTACAGAGAATGAAGGCAATTCGACTTGGCCCATTGTCTACAAAGGAAGAGTGTATGCTATTTTGCAAAACCAAAAAAGGGACAGCATGCAAAAAATGCGGGGGAGAAAAAGAGGTAAAATTCATCCTGAATGCTAAAAACAGCGCATTCCCCAGGATACCCGGATCTCAGATCGGATCGGGGGTCAGATCTTCAAGCAAGCCAGATAGACATATGGTGAGCTTACTTGGGCTCGGTGTGCAGCTTTGCAATGCGCAGATAGACGACCGGCGCATCCTCGCTATGCGAATGCACAACATGACGGCACTCATCAATGACGATACGGCGTTTGAACAGGGGACAATCGAGAGTAAAGGACTCGAACTCGCCGCCTTCGCCACACGCATGGATCCCATACGTCTGGCTCAGCTCTACGAGTTTTGGTTCCATCTCCTCCAGCGACTTGCCCAGATCCGTTGGGCCCAGCTTGTACGCCGCCACTTTGATCAAAATGGCATGGACGCCGTTGGCAACCATCTCGCGCAGCAATTCAACCTGCTCGCGATGCCACAGATACGCAAGCATTTGGAGGCCGAGACGGTCGCACACATGTTGGACGCGGTTTGCCTGGTATGCCGAGAATATGGCGCCCACGGATACTCCGCCAACGTCCGGGTGGCTCCGTTTGACTTCGCTCAGCAGCTCGTACAGATCCTCGGTCTCGTCCCCCTCTATCGCCCTCTCGTATGCCAGCGTCTGCGTCACTGCCGAGCCCCCGATTTCCTTGCGGTAGAACGGCAGGCCGCCCATGCATTCGGCGATGGCTGCCACTGCGCTGGAGCCAACTGTCTGGAACAGATAGCTGTCCATCTCCTCCTTATCCTCGCTGATGGATGTCTCCGGCGGATGCGCGTGTGCCAGTGCTACGATATCGTGCCCTGCTTCTACGCACTTCATCATGTTGTATGTGCTGTCCTTTCCTCCGCTACGCTCGAGTAGAATCGCAGAAAATAGTAGTTATTAGTTAGCTAGCTACCGTGGGTTTACTTCTTTCTGCGTCTGACGTGTGTAGCAATATCTTCTCTTTCTCCTCCCCGCTTTACCTTACCTTACTAGGGCAACGACCTTCATTTTTTTCTCCTTTTCTCTGTGGTTAATTTGTTTGTGGTGGGATTGATTGGTTTATACAAGGTTAGGTTGTGCAATGAGGCGACATTAATAATAACAAAGGCAATAAAGGAAGGCAGAAAAACAACAAACAAGCAAACAACCCCCCAGCTAGCATTGATCCCACATGACCCGATCCCAGAAAAAACGACAGCAACAACAAAAAGTTTTCTCTTGTTTTTCTTCACTTGTTTGTTTGCTAATTGTTTTTTGTTTATTATTTGTTTCATTCCAAATTGGATTCATTTCAACTTTTTCCAGTATTAAGGATGATATGGGGCTCCTTGTTCCTTGCACTGCTTGCGCTGTGCTCCCTAGCATACGCAAATACCGAGATCAAGCATTTCAGGCCGGCTAGACAGACGCCGGAGGAATTGCTGTTGAGCCAAGCGGAAAGGAACGCATTGGCATCCACACTCGTTCCAAGCATGATGACTTCTCTTGCCGGGCCATATACAACGATTGAATTCGAGACGATATCGTACCAACAGAACATCAACTCCGAAAACAAGGAACGCTGGTACTGTCTGAGCAACCTTGTGCACGACAAGTCGTACGAGCTCCGGGTGTCGTATGCAGCCACCACGCCCTCGGACTTTGAATTGACGTTGTTCAGCTTTAGTGAGCTTATGGCCCATTTTGGAAAGCCATTAGATTTAGATATGGATTCAGCAGCCCAGAAACGCTTGGAGGGCTCGAAACCCCGGCATCACGCAGAAACCACACATTCTACTACCACTGTCATGTATGCGAGGATCAGGGCCATGTATACGGGCTTTTCGGCGGTCCCCGGGATGGAGAACCAGGCGGTTCCTTACATGCTTACACTCGAGAAGCATGTGCTGGGACTTCCTGCGCAGGCACTGTGGCTGGTAGCTGTACTTTTGGTTGTTGTTCCAGCATCGATCTACATTGTGTCTCCGTGGATTCTGTCTATTTGTGATGGACTGATAGCTGAAGAAAAGCGTGAGGCTTTACGAAAATCAGACTAAGGAGATAAAACGAAGAAAAGACTAGGAAGAGGACAAAACCACTTTTTGTGTGTTACTTGTTTATTATTTTCACCGCGTCTTGCGAACAAGCGGCTGCACAAACAGCACGACGGCCGCACATACGGCACACAGGCCTGTCAGAACGCCAACAATAGTTGCTCTGTATCCGATACGCGTGTACAGCGCCGTGGCAATAGGCGGCGCAATGGTAGACGATAGCGACCAGAACGAGTTATACAGCCCGTAACTCTGCGCCATCGAATTCAGACCAAGCGCATTGACGAAATCGCCAAAACTGCTCATCACCGGGACGTTGACCATAATGAGCCCGGCGGCAAACCACACCTGCGCGCCTATCGTCATGCCGAACGATGTGCTGAAGGCAAGCAACGCGATGGCTCCGGTCATCAGACCCAATCCGAGCAGCTCGATGTACGCGCGCATCCGTTCGCCGTGCTTCTTGATCTGTCGGTCGGATATCCATCCAATGGGCGTCGATAGCGCGATGGCCATGCTTCCGTTCACTACAAACAGCAATCCGGTCTTGCTTGCCGATGCTCCGAACTGGTCCTTGGTGTATATCGGGAGCAGATTCTCCAGCGACCCTGCTACCATCCCAACCACCAGCGTTGTCACTGATGCTGCGAGCACTTGCCACTGGAACACCAGTCTCCACAGCATCATGCTTTGTGCGCTCTCAGCCGTGCTGCTTTCGATGGTTCTGTCGCTGATGCTCTCAATAGTGCTGCTGTCGCTGCCGCTGCTGCTCTTGTTGAACTGTGGGTGCGCCTGCTTCTCGTCTTTCTCGCTCTTGTCCGGGGATTGCGGCCAGTAGTCGGCGATTTCCACTTGACATTCCTTCTCGCTTGTTATTTTTTGCGATTCCAGCACATGCGAGCGTATTGCCAGCGGCTCGGCAATCGCAACCACCACGACGACGCCGAGGACACAGCCGATGCACACTACAATAAGGTTAGCAAGTTAGCAAGGATGACAACTAGAGGGGATCAAATCATAAGAGGCTATCACCGGTTACTTACTCAGCACAGCAGACACTCCGCGGATTCCAACACTGTCATACAACGCACCGCCCATTACTGGGCCAATCGTGTAACCGACGTTGGCAAAGGTATTGACAAGCGCCATCTGCAGACCCAGCAGTCTACTCGGATAAACGTCGCCGACCGTGGATGTGGCAATCGGGTAGTTACAGCCCGAAGCGAGGCCATTGACGAGACGGTACAGCAGGATGTGATGCAGTTTGGAGGAGAAGAACAGAATGACGCCGCATAGCGCGTAGCCTGTGGCACCGACCACCATGGGCAGTTTGCGACTGCGTGTGCGGTCGCTTATTATTCCAGACAGGACGCTGGTGACAAACGATCCGACTCCGAACATCGTGGATGCCAAGCCCAGCTGCGATTCCGACGCCATTGCTTTGTCCTCGAACATGTGTGGCAGACACGCGAATGACATTGTGTACGCTATGTTGTCCACCACCACGGCTAGACATGCCACGCCTACCACCGTTGCTGGTGCTGTGCGCATTCTTTTTATGTGGTTGCTAATAAGCTGCATTGTTTGGTGTTTCTAGGGAGTAAGTGTTTAAAGCGATAAATATAACAATAACTCCTCCTCCTCTACTCGTGAAGGGAGCATAAATAGAAAAAGAAGATGGAAACAATAGTGTGTATACTTACTTTTTGCTTTTCTATAATGTGTGTATTCAAATATAGGTTGTTGTTGCTGTATCTCCTATATGTTACTATTTTATATTTCCAAAAAGGATTCAACTGCAATACAAACGTATGGCAATACAGGAATTACAGTAAACAAGTCGCCGCCTCCCTTTATTTCCTTTACTCCTAAATCCTTTCACGCCTCTCTTTCTTTTGTTTTTCTATATTTTCTTTGTATCTACAGAATGGTGGTGAAGTAACACTAATCATAAACAGGAACATATAGCATAAGGATAAATGCTAGGACATCGTCATATCCGCGGAATGTATGTAATGTTGTCATATTTATTCGATTGAGATAAAAAAGGCACACGCCGTTATTTTCTAATGCAAGCCCTCTTTTTTCTCATTCCTATTTCTCCTAATTGCTGCATTCAAACATTCCTGTCAATCGTATTGAATATATATGGTCTTATATTCTCATATTGTGGATGGCAAAAAAAACTATTGTTCAGAAATGTCGCTTGATATTCCGCGTTCCCATTTTTCTGCATGCACACGACACACAGACACACACAAATGGACTCCTCCCTTTATTTTTTTTACTCACATTCCAAAGCCATACATTGAAATCTGTGCTACAAGCCACACACTGAAAAAGCCTTCTTCCCTACAAAGCAAATATAACTAGATTTTTGGCTTGGAAAAAGAAGACGTTGGTTGTTTCTTTGCCTTGGCTTGGAGTTTAGCAAACATCTGCGCAACCGCCAGTTTTGCGTCATCCGAGATCATTCTTCTGTAAAGCTCATCCATTTCCGCGTCATTCGTCTCCAACAACTGAGCAATGTACCGCTGGTTGCGAATAAGTCCTCTAGACGCACTTATTGCCTCCTGCGACCTCCCAGCCAGCTCCCTAGCAACAGCGATGGCGGTAGGGAGGAGCTGGTCATCACGTTCCACGAGTCGAGCTACAAATCCCCGCTGATGCATCTCGCGAGCATTGACGGATCGACCGAACAGGATCATATCGTTGGCTACAGCGGGACCCAGGATACGAGGAAGCGTCAGGGAGCTGCATCCCTCGGCACAGAATGCCAGCTCCGCAAACGGGGTGCGGAAGATGGCCGATTCCACAGAAAGCACCAGATCGCAGAGCGCTAGTGTTGTACATGCGTAGCCGATGGCCGGTCCGTTGACGGCTGCGACGATGGGGATCGGCGATGTGATCAGCAATCGGGTCAGACTGCGGGTCACTTCGTTTCTCCACCAGATATCCTCATTCATACTGGCCGTTGATGTTGTTGTTTGTGGAGCATGTGCGCTCAGATCCTGGCCGGCGGAGTATGCGCGTCCGCTGCCTGTTACCACCAGCACGCGGATCATCGGTTCCCCGCGCGTGTACTCCATCACTTGCTTCCATTCGCTGTACGACTCCGGAACCATCGAGTTCATCCGCTCTGGTCGGTTGAACGTCATAACCAGAACGCCTGGATCGTGGTACTCCAAGCGTGTGGTCTGCAGCTTGGGCAACGTAACGCCAGTCATCGCCATTCTTTGTACTGTAGAGCGGGAGAAATGAAAAAGGCAAAAATAGACAACCTGTGTATGTGAACTATCACCGATGAGCAAAGAAAGAAGCCAACCCCGGAATCCTTCCTTTGCTTCCCCCCACCCCCGTCTTCCTAAACCACAAAACACTGCCCGCTTTCACGTGCCACAGAAACGGCATTGCCAATGAGTTTAATATTATTTGTATTTCACAGCATATGAAAAAGCACCAGCACACAGTCACGAAACACAGCTCAGCTCAGCTCAGCTCAGCTCGACTTGGCGCGTCTGTCGCGGACGGCCTGCGCGAGCTCTTGCAGCATCGGCACCGTCTGCTCCCAGCTGACACAGGCGTCGGTGATGCTCTGGCCGTACTTGAGGGCCTTGGCGCCACCCTCGGCCTCGGCCGGGATATCCTGGCGCCCCTCGCTGATATTGCTCTCGATCATGACGCCCACGATAGACTTGTTCCCCGCAGCAACCTGCTTGGCAACATCGCTGCTAACGTTGGGCTGATTACGGTGGTTCTTGCGCGAGTTCCCGTGACTGCAGTCGATCATGATATTGTCAGCAATCTTGGCACCGGCCATCTGGTCGGAGATCTTCGCAACCCACGCGGCCTCGAAGTTGGGTCCGCTGTTACCGCCGCGCAGAATGATGTGGCACAACGGGTTTCCGCGGGTCACGGTGATAGCCGCCAGACCGCTCTTTGTGACGCCCAGGAAGTGATGCGGATGGCTGGCCGACTTGATAGCGTCAACCGCAATGGTCGCGTTGCCGTCGGTTCCGTTCTTGAACCCAACGGGGAACGACACGCCCGACGCCAACTCCCGATGCAACTGCGACTCCGTGGTGCGCGCCCCAATTGCGCCCCACGAGAACAGGTCGCCCAAGAACTGCGGCGAAATCGTGTCCAGCAGCTCACAGCCAGCCGGCATACCCATATCGGTGATTTTGCAAAGCAGGTCGCGGGCCACACGCAAGCCCTTGTTGATCTGGAACGTGTCGTTGAGATCAGGATCATTGATCAGTCCTTTCCATCCAACCGTGGTACGCGGCTTCTCAAAGTACACACGCATCACGATACACAGTGCGTCCTTGACCTCGTCAGCAAACGCCTTCAGCTTGGCACAGTACTCCAGCGCTGCCTCCGGATCGTGGATCGAGCATGGCCCCACCACCACGATTAGTCGGTCGTCCTTGCGCCGGAGGATGTCCGACGTCTGCTTGCGTCCGCTGGCTATCACGTCCTCCGACTGCTCGCTCAGCGGGTGCTCCATCTGCAGAATGCTTGGCGAGATAAGCGGATCGTATCCTGCGATGCGAAGATCATCGCCGGCCTTTTGGAATGCGGAAGAGGTGGACGCCATCGTGTGAAACCTTATTTGTTGTCTTGGCGGTAAAGGGGAAGAGAGATAATCCAGAAAGAGTCGGGAAATATAGATGAAGAAAAGTAAAAGAAAAAAAGATGGACAAAAAGCTTTTTTTCCCCTCGTTATCAAGAAAAGTAGATGAGATGAAGAAAAAAGACAGATAATTTATGACGACCGGAATGCTAGGCTTTTTATAAGCCCCCCCACGAGGAGAGAAAAAAGTTTTTCACCTGGACCAAGGAACAAGCAGGCAGGCATACATGATGCATTCATTCATTTCGGGAAAGTCAGTCCGTGCCCTTTGTCCATTCTTTCCACTTCTTTTTTCTTTCTCCTCTCTGACTTGGATGATGTGACATCAGCCGATAGAATAAGAGGAGGAAAAGCAGTCTCAGTGCTTCTATTATTATTCTCTTTTAAAGTCGCTAGTCTGACTCACCACGACCACAAACACAACAGAGCCAGAGTCAGAGTTAGAACACCAACAGCACCTTTTAATGGATTTTTTGGGGAAAACAGAGAAAATAACAATAGAATGGTGGCCTGCGGAGCTCTCTGCTGATGACGCATTACGGCTGTGGATGGGTTTTTTTTTTTGGTGATCCAATCCAAGTAGAAATGCAAATGCTGGCTGCGTGATCTGTGGAACGCTGGAAGATCCAGAAACTGCCGCACGTGTGGTCCGGCGGTGGGATTCAGCCAGCCATCTATGCCGATGCTCCTCGATGAGCTTGAAGGCTAGTTAGAAGAAAAGAAGGAAAAGGAGAAACGCTTGCTACAAGAAAACCTCATTTTTTGGACCGCTTGGCGTTGTTCCCATTGGAAGCAGCGGCAGAAGCTCCCTTGCGCTTGGCAGAATCCTTTGGCGGGGCACGTTTGGCCGACACCTTGAAAAACGAGTCAATACGCACCTGCTGGCCCTTAGCAGCAGCCTTCTCCAGCTTAGCAGCCACCGAGCGCACCCGCTGCTCGTTGAACTCCATCTCGCCAACAAGGAAGCTCACAAGACCTTCGGTATCGGGTTTCTCCCACACGTAGTCCGCCGAGCAGTCGGACACCTCCGCATTGCAAAACAGCTCGCGCGCCTGGTCAAACGGCCAGTCGTCGGGAACGCCCTTTGCCACCTTCTCGACCTTGATTGCTGCCTCAATAGTCTTGTGCTCGCTGATCAGATCAAATCCGGACTTTGGTCCGACGCCACGAATCGAGTCGCAGTAGTCGCAGCCCAAGATGATGCCCAGATCAATGAGCTGGTCCTGTGTGTACTCCATGCCGGCCAGCACCTCGTTCAGATGGATCTCCTCGATCGGCAGTTTCCGCGCAGCCGGAACCGTCAGATTACGCAGCAGCACGGGTGCTCCAAACAACAGCGTATCCATATCCTGCGACGCCGCCGCCCACACCTTGCCGGCCTTTGCCAGCGCCGCGCACTCGGCCTCAGCCTCGCACGGAGCAGTCATAAACGGAATGCCCATGAGCTTGAGCAGCCGTCTCGCCTGCTCATTGAGCTCCGGCGTCACCTTTGTCAACCGCTTCATCTGCTTGTACATCTCCTCCTGGTTCCCTTCCTCCTCAGCCGCCTTCAACTCCTCCTCGGCCTTGACTCGTTTCTCGCGCCGCTTCGCCAATTCTCCCCCCTTCATCACCGGCGGCTTGCCGTCGAACACGTACAATGGTTTCAGTCCCATCTCTACCATGTTTGCTGTTCTGTAAAGCAACCCGACAAGATGGCTCGTGGTGCTGCCGTCCGCCGTTGTCAGATTCTGTCCGTCATTGCGTACGGCTACCAGGAACTGGTACAGCGATGTTGACGCGTCTATTGCCACCTTGCGCCCAACCAGGTGCTTGAGCTCCACAGCACGCAGCGCTGCTGGCGCCCGGTCTGCAATTACCTGCTTGAGACCCTTAATTCCCATTTTTTTTCTTTGCTAAGCGTTCAGAACGCGTATCCTTTTGTGGTTACTATTTTATTGAAATAAAGAGCAAGATATATTTATCGCTTATGGACGCAAGAAAAAAGGAGAAAACAAATAAGGAAATCAGATCGATTTGAAATAAGCGCGACAATGAGATCTAGCTGCCACTATGTTATGCAAATATAAAAAGGCAAAAAAAGTGATGAAAGTGGGATTCGAACCCACGCCTATTACTAGACCACGGCCTTAACGTGGCGCCTTAGACCGCTCGGCCATTTCACCCTTGCTCTGAGCCAAGCCCAGCTGTTAACTCTGGATTTTAGCTATACTACACATATCTTTTTACATGTTTTTCTATTGCTATTGACGGTTGATTGGTTTAACAATAGTATTAGGCCATTGGAAGATAGAAAATATTTTTCAATGTTGAAATTCTTCAAGCTAATAACGCAAATAACACATATAGCGCTAATCTACTTTTACTCTCTACCTCTATATTACATATTTAATAATTGGCGTTATTGCTATTAATAATGCTAAAGTGGGTTTAAAAGCGCACTAACACAGTTAATATAAGGGAGTGCTTAAAATTATCCAGTGTTATACTCTACATAAATTATATTATAAGAAATCTAATATTTTTAATAATATTGCAGATATTGATTTTGGAAATCGCAGCTATTAGATATCAAATTACATATTGTTTTGTATCTACAAACATAATTTATTTAGCTAAAGACTCATTTCTCATTATGCAAACCCAACACACCCTCCCCAATTATCTTTAAATAGAATTATTCCTGCACTAATTTTTCAAAAAGAAGCTATCATTTTCAATTTAATCCCCAATAGCATTATAAAGTAGATAAAAATTGAGATCAACCTCTCTTTATTCTTTATTCTTTATTCTTTATTCTTTATTCTTT